>SJYV01055888.1:0-25026 GCA_006410875.1 Neotragus pygmaeus
TGTAGTAGAGCCTGAAGTCAGGCAAGTTGATTCCTCCAGTTCCATTCTTCTTTCTCACGATTGCTTTGGTCATTTGAGGGTTTTTGTAAATTATATTTTTGATATCTCTGAATGTGATTTTACAGCTGAATTGCTCTTGGTAAACACCGATTACCATCAAGGCGTTCAGGGTGGGGGCTGGGGTGAGGTTTCTGTGGGTGTCTGTCAGGTCCTTCTCATCGTGGGGATTTTCCATGGCCATTGGGTGGATTCCTGCAGGACCTCTTCCTGCGAGGCTGGTGCGTCCTGGCTGACGGGAGCCCTCTGCTGACCCCTGCTCTTCCCGTCTGTGCTTCTCCAGTCATGTCTGCTCTGTTTGCTTCTGTTGTTGTCATGTTTGTGTTGACTTCTTGTCCATTTCCCGATTCAGTGGAATTCTCAAGATACTTTACACAGTACTTGCTATTTGACAAAAGGACGTGGCATCCCTCTAGAACTTACTTGCTACTAGCTCTCTGATGAAACTCCTTTTCTTAAAACTGTAGAGCAGGGGATTCTTTATGTAGAAATGATACACCCAATTTTAGATTCATTTGTTTGGTTAGTTTGGCTCTGCTTAAGCATCTGAACAGAATTATTGTATCTTGCTTAAATATGGGCTGCTGCTGCTGCTGCTAAGTCGCATCAGTTGTGTNGGGGATTCTTTATGTAGAAATGATACACCCAATTTTAGATTCATTTGTTTGGTTAGTTTGGCTCTGCTTAAGCATCTGAACAGAATTATTGTATCTTGCTTAAATATGGGCTGCTGCTGCTGCTGCTAAGTCGCATCAGTTGTGTCTGACTCTGTGCGACCCCATAGACGGCAGCCCACCAGGCTCCGCCGTCCCTGGGATTCTCTAGGCAAGAACACTGGAGTGGGTTGCACACATGTGTTTTGTTTTTCCTCCACAACAGAAGTCCTTATTCCAAATAATGAGGTGTCTGTGGGTAGGCTTTCTAGGTCTAAACATTCTTAGAACTTTTGTGCAGCGTTTTGTGTGATGTATACTTTTAGAAGAAGAGTCCTTGATTTGATCAGATTCTCAGTGTTCCATGACTCTTAAACAAAAAGCAAAACAAAAGCTATTTACAAGCTTCTCTTCTATATGGTAGGGTATTTATTTTCTGAGTCCGTTTGAGGAATGAATGAATCTGTATCCACACCTGAAGTCACTCCAAATTCATTAGCTTAGAGTGAAGTAGCTGTATTCTAAGGGATCACATGCTGCCTCTGCTGAAAACTCAAATCAAGAACCAGGAAGGTGTAGACAGGTTATCTGGGGCAATCAGAATAATTCTATCCCTGGTGCCAGGCAAACACATTCAGAGGCATGCACATATTAGGATATTGTGCTCTTTTGCCACATTTAAGCTCTGAGAAGTGTAGAATTGCTATTTAAACTCACCCAGTTGTATATGAAAACATCATTTTTTTCGGTCATTATCTCACGTGCATTTGTTGGCTGATACAAAGGAGTACATTTGTATCTGTATGCCTACACCTTCCACACCAATTCCGTGGGGTTTTGAAGTTGCACAATATGAGTGGAGGATATTGGAATAACTGAAATCAATTTCATTTTTACTAATTTAGAGGTGGTATGACCTGGGTGAATCATGTAAGCTCTCTGAGATTTTATTCCTATAATACGGGAGTAACAACACTCTGTAGACTTCACAGTTACTTGGATCACCAATGAAATCATGCCTACAATCTATAAAATGTTTACTGAGTTATTAGCAGTGTGTATGACACACAATTTGAAATGCTTAGTCAAGTCTGGAAGATGGTACTATATTAAATTGTGAGTCTAAGTCCTTCTGCTTCTCAAACTAACAGTGTATAAACTACTTTGCTAGGTTTGCTGATTATCAGCTCCTACTGCTTGGCTCAATCAGTCTTAAGATGATATATATCTTTGTTTTTCCAAGATGAGTGTATTTGTAATCCAAGAGACAGAAATTCTCCTCCTGAACTTCTCTAGTGGTCCAATAATTATTTAAGAGTCCGTTTGCCAATGCAGGGAGTATGCGTCCCATCCCTAGTCTAGGAAGATTCCATATGCCAGAAATAGCAACTAAGCCCATGTGCCACAGCTGCTGAATCCTGCATGTTCTGGAGCCCAGGCTGCATAACAGGGTCGGGGTGGTGGGAGTGACCACAATGACAAGCCCATCTACTGCAACTAGAGATTAGCCCCCAGTCGCCACAACTAGGGAGGCCCATGCACAGCAACGAAGACCCCATGCAGTGGAAAATAAAAAAAGAGAGAGAGAGAATTCCCCTCTGAAGTAGGGATTTTTAGGGAGCACCACATTTCAGCTTCTTTCATTTCAAACTCCATTTCTAAAGTCTTAACTTCTAGAAAATCACATGTAGGTCTTACTGTATCCTCTTACGAAGGAGTAAGGGAAGTGAGAATTATCAGGCATCGAGTGTACTGGGCCCTATTCTCTACTGAGAGCTTTTCCCAAATATTTTCTTTCATCCGTACTCTGCCATCATCCTCTCTGCCTTGCTCTGCTGCCATAGAACCCTGAATTTTTTTCTTCTTTTTGGTCCCTGCCCCTTAGATGTATGATACAGAAGGAAACAAACAGGACGCCTGCCCTGTAACCCATGCATGTTGCAAAAGCTCAGTGAGATAACTTTGTTGACGTTGCCTCAAAAACGTCACTGAAAAGCATTTTTGCATGTTTTGGGTAAGCTAGAGTCTGCTCATAGCATGTGGTCCTGTCCTATTACTCCATAGTTGTAGAGCTTTGGTGAGTCTTCCAACCTCTCCAAGTTCAAATGTGTTAATCGTTCATGTCAGTGTATGGCAAAAACCACTACAATATTGTAGCTACCCTCCAATTAAAATAATTAATTTAAAAAAAAGTCTTAAAGTAGTGCATGTGTGCATACTAAGTCGCTTCAGTCACGTCGGACTCCTTGGGACCCTATGGATTGTACCCAGCAGGCTCCTCTGTCCATGGGATTCTTCAAGCAAGAATACTAGAGTGGGTTCACATGCCCTTCTCCAGAGCATCTTCTCGACCTAGGGATTATAATCGCATCCGTTAGGTCTCCTGTATTTGCAGGCAGATTCTTTACCACGTAGCGCCACTGGGAAGCCCTAATCAAAGTAGACCATTGATTAAATCCTTGGCCAGCCTTTGAGTCACCAGATTCTAGACCTTTGCCTACGTGTGACTGTTGTGGGAAAAAAAAAATACCCATGGATTTAGTTTATCACCCAGGAACTCAATCAATAATGCTAATACTTGGCCTCATCTCTTTCACTTGCATATAAAAACATTATCAAGGAAGGAATGTTTGCAAAACACTTGAAAAAGAGCTTTGCAACACTAAAAGTGTTGATTGTAAAATGTGGTTAAGCCATAGAAAAACGGTGATTTTTAAATACTTGGAGATTTGAAACAAATACTTCAGAATTTATAACTGCGATCCTACAGTCCATTTAGTGAAAATACTGCCAGGTGCATTGTTGTTTGACTATCAAAAGAGAGTAAACAAAGAGAAATTACAAATTCTTGCTTTTTAGCAAGACTTGATTCTTTGGATAATGACTGTTTTATTAAAAAAAAATGGAGCCCAGCCAGGATAAGGAGGATATGCCTCCAATTATTCCCATATGTGGACCCTTAACCACAAGCCACGGGAATTTCCTTAGTTATACCACATTTATTTTACTCCCTGGATTATAAAGGTGCAAAAACTGATTATCTGGCACAGACCTCTTGATGTGCTGTGGATGCTGAAAGAATTTAGAAAAGGATAAAGGAGATTTTACCTTCCTGAAAGATATCAGGTCTTTTCCCATTCACAAAGTATATACACTTGGCTAAATGAACTAATTATCTAAATAAAACATATGCATGTTAATTCTTGCTTGTTTGCTTACTTGTAATTTCTTTCTTCTAGTCTGCACCTCAACACTGTCTTAGCTTTCTGTAAAATTCTTTCATATTTAATTGGTTTGCTTTGTACCATGAATATAGTGTTTCAGAGATAGATGGCTCTCTGTTACAGTTAAACTTCTTGTCACTAAGTGTTGATATCACTCCCTGGGACTCTGGTTGGACTTTTATCTTAAGTTGTTAAGGACTCATTTCTTCACTCGTCATGAGTGATCTGCTTGAGAGGAAACGGTTGACTCAGTACAAGCTCACACCACCACCGCCAGCCCTCACTGGGAAGACTGAAGTAGCCAGACTGATGTCAGAGCAGTTGAAAGAGGAAGCACAGAGCACCTTCAGTTAGGCCACACGAGCTCTTCTCCTTGATCGTTAACTCCTCTGGAAAGTTCTCAGATCTTTATCCTGCATCCTATCCTTCTTGACCAATTATGCCCTCCTTTCTGTTTTAGGAAATAAAAGGATTAACAGTTAAAAACATACCAGTTAAACCTAAATACTTGTATGTCTAAAACAAGGAATGGTGAAGATGCTATTGATATACTATAGAGAGTCAGTAGTTTGGTGGTTAAGTGTGTGTGTTGTGAAGTCTGACAGCCGAGATTCATATCCTAGCTTGTTTGTTTGCTAGGTGACTCTGTTTCCTCATCTGTAAAAGGGAGATTATGATAGTAACTATCCCATAAAGCTAGACTGAAGATTAAATGAGAGTGCATGTGATGCATTTTAAAATGACTTGGCAAAGAATTAATTAATACTCAAGAAAGTTGGTTACTGATATTACTAGTATAGGGCTTCCCTGGGAACTCAGATGGTAAAGAATCTGCCTGCAATGCAGGAGACTGGGACTCAATCCCTGGGTTGGGAAGATCCCCCAGAGAAGGCAATGGCAACCCACTCCAGTATTCTTGCCTGGAGAATGCCTTGGACAGAGGAGCCTGGGGCGGGGGTACAATCTACAATCCATGGCTGGGTCACAAGGAGTCAGACACAACGGAACAGCTAACAAAAACACATTATTATACACAAGAGGGGTCATTACCACACAGAATACCTATTTATCAGCACGTTTTACTTCTCTGTGTATAAGAGTATGCACATTGTCTGCCTTAGTAAATGGAGATTTTCATGTTGATATTTTTTAAAAGTATTTTCAGTTGCATAAACTAGGAAGAACCCTGAGCATGAACGTGACTAACCCATGCATTAATGGTGAGTTATGGAAGGATGTGTGCAGCATTCTATTAATTTTGATGGTATCGACATGTAAAACTAACAATTTGCTTTGAAATATTTCTACAGCAGTTCCATTTTGTCTTGTGAGGGTGACTTTTTTCTTAAATATATTGTCACATCTGAAGGATCAGGTCACTCTTGTGGATCTAGCCAACAGCCATAAATTCTTCTTACAACAGATTTTTTCTCAAAAGGCAGAAAACTGCCTCACTGCTCACATGCTGCTGTTGTNTTTCTTAAATATATTGTCACATCTGAAGGATCAGGTCACTCTTGTGGATCTAGCCAACAGCCATAAATTCTTCTTACAACAGATTTTTTCTCAAAAGGCAGAAAACTGCCTCACTGCTCACATGCTGCTGTTGTTTCAGCTCTCTTCATTCCTGTCCAGTTCTCTTCTTTTCATTCACTGTGATTGAAAAGCAATAAAAGTTATTCTTATACAACTCTTTATTCAAACTGAGCAAATTAGAAGGTATTTAATCTACCTTGTATAAAAATGAAAGGAGTAGAAGGGGGAAATGAGTCGTTTTTAAATCCCATTTTATCATGATGTCATTCCAGTGGTATTGCTGTTAGCTATATTGGTCACAGCTGACTTCCTGACTGTGTGTTGACCACAAAAATGTAATCTGGAGGGCATTTCAGATTTTAAATGACTTTCTAGAGTACCCTAGTTAAAATTGTTGATGCTACATGACAACTGCTGTTATTTCAGTGCCAGCCAAATAAAAAAGAGCATTAATATTCATTAGTAATGTTGCAGCTGGCGACTCCTTCACAACATTGTAATGGTTTGAATAGTTATTTCAGTGTATTGAACTATTCACATAATAAGCTCTGACTGACACAATCATTAAAGAAGCCCAGAAATACCAAGGACAAAAGAAATATGTGTGCACATATATTAAGCTAAGTAAATATTTTAGGAATAGACATCAATTGACAGATTCTGACACTGTGCAAGAAGTGATTAATTTTTGAGTGAGATATGTGGGAAAATCATTGTAGAAACTGGAACACAGATTCGAGTCTTGATTTCATCACAAGTTCACTAATGGTTTTAATTTCTACAGATTAGGATTTATGCCATAAATGTGTCTATAGAGGCAATTGTAAGGATAATATGAGACAAATGAAATGGAAAGGGGGAGTGATAGAGGGGATGATGGAATGGCACTGATATATCTGAGCCCCTCGTGTGAACAACACCATGTAGGGCTTTTATCTGTGCTGTCTCGTCTCATCTTAAGATGATGGTTTCATCTCTATTCCATAAATGAGGAAGCCAAAGACAAGAGAGGGATTAAGCTTTCTGCACACAGCTGGATGGTGAAAAACCCTGGTGTTAGGATTTAAATCCAAATGTGTGTATTATCTATATTATATCAAAATGCTTCTGGAGTTTAACATGGAGCACTATGGTGAATATTACTGGGGTTGAAACAGTGTAGAAGACCTGGAATCTGCTTTCAAGGAGTTTACCAGTTCCTGTGATGGTGACGATAAGACTAAGATGGAGAATGTGGAAGTTCATGGGGTGTTCTGCAGTATATCTTGTTTTTGTGATAGTTCATTTTGCATAATTTTTTTAGATGCAACAAATAAGTGATATCATATGCCAACAGTTTTTTCTCTCAAAAGGATTAATTTACAAAATATAAATAGACTCACGGACACAGAAAATAAAGTTGCAGTTACCTAAGGGGAAAGAGGAGAGGGAATATGTTGTTGTAATTATATATGTTGTGATTTACATATATAATTATTATGTATAAAATAATACATAGAGAAGGAAATGGCAATCCACTCCAGTATTATTGCCTGAAAAATCCCATGGACAGAGGAGCCTGGTAGGCTACAGTCCATGGGGTCCCAAAGAGTCGGACACGACTGAGCGACTTCACTTCACATGTATAAAATAGACAAACAACAAGGGTTTACTATAAAGTACAGAGAACTATATTCAATATNACAGAGGAGCCTGGTAGGCTACAGTCCATGGGGTCCCAAAGAGTCGGACACGACTGAGCGACTTCACTTCACATGTATAAAATAGACAAACAACAAGGGTTTACTATAAAGTACAGAGAACTATATTCAATATCCTGTAATAATTTGTAATGGAAAATAATATAAAACAGACAAACAATAAAGGTTTACTGTATAATGCAGAGAACTATACTCAGAATCTTATAATAATGTATAATGGAAAATAACCTGAAAAGAATATATATATGTGTGTGTGTATAAATGAATCACTTTTCTGTTCCCTTGAAACTAACACAACACTGTAAATTAACTATGTAGCCCGCCGTGGTGGCTCAGATGGTAAGGAGTCTTTCTGCAATGCAGAAGACCTGAGTTCAATCCCTGGGTCCGGAAGATCCCCTGAAGAGGAAAATGGCAACTCACTCCAGTATTTAACTATACTTCAATTTAAAACAAAAACACTTCTGCTTTGTGTTCTCAAGAGTTAAGTTACACTTCCCTCCCTCTCGCCCTTTTGCCAACATAATGTACAGAGGAGAAAAGCTGTCCTTTGCTCATGTGTCCTGAACAAACCCACAAGGAGATTTACTGATACGCTTCATAGTTCTAGTTGTGTCAGTTCAGTTCAGTCGCTCATTCGTGTCTGACCCTTTGCAACCTCATGCACTGCAACACACCAGGCCTCCCTGTCCATCACCACCTCCCGGAGCTTGCTCAAACTATTGTCCATTGAGTCTGTCATGCCATCTAACCATCTCATCCTCTTTTGTCCCCTTCTCTTTCTGCCTTCAATCTTTCCCAGCATCAGGGTCTTTTCAAATGAGTCACTCTTTGCATAAGGTGGCCAAAATATTGGAGATTTGGCTTCAGCATCAGTCCTTCCAATGAATATTCAGGATTGGCTGGTTGATTCAGTCCAAGGGACTCTCAAGAGTCTTCTCCAACGCCACAGTTCAAAAGCATCAATTCTTCAGTGCTCAGCTTTCTTTATAGTCCCACTCTCACATCCATACATGACTACTGGATAAAATATAGCTTAGTTGTGTATCTCTAGACTATTATTGGGAGAAATTAATTTCATAACTTATATTGAAGATATTACTTGTGATAACTTTTCTTCCTACTATTTGTTTTGCTATGCTTTCCTGAAATTCCTAATGCATTTGTTGCAGAGTGATGCTAATGCCAAAGGCTGCAGCCCTTATCTTTCATTCAAAATAATATTTCATTGAATCAGGCAATTATTATTGAGGTTGTACACAAAGTACAATTCCTGTGTCTATCTTAAACATTATTAAACCCACTTAGAACTGTGCAAGTATTCCAGATTAAAAAAAATAAATAAACAGTAAAAAGCATGTCTCTTAAAATACTCAGGAGTTTGTATTTCCTTTAACTTAACCCAAATTTAAAAGTCTGTTGATAGTATAACTAGTGATACAATCAGTGAGAGACTAGGGTATGTGTTTGCTTATCAGCAGTTTTAATATTGTTTCATAGTTGGCAAATGTATTGACTCAAAAGGCCTAGAATTTTATTTCCCTGCCAACTCACATGATTTTCTTCTATGAACTTATTGTGTTGTCTTTAGGAAGTGGAGAGGATTCCAGAGCTCTTCCCATTAAGCACTCATACTCCTTGAGTTTTTCCAGGAGTGGACTTGGCTTTACTGATCACATCATGCCCAAGCCTGTGGAGTTAAAGTAGTAACACTTCCTACTTGTAAGCACTTTATTCTTTACAGACATGTGTGCACTGATAATCTGATTTGATCCTCACAACCAACACTGAAGAGTACACGCATTGCCATTCCCAATTTACAGATGCAGAAATCAAAACCACAGAAAACCTGTGTGGACCCTGCCACTCACTAAACTCTGAGACCTTTGGTGAGATTTATTTCAGTCTCTATTTAAACTTCAATTGCCTCATTTTGGAGAAAAAACTATACTTTATGGTATAATTCCAAGAATTAAGTGCAAACACCTAGTTCAAGGGGATGGCACAGTACCTGAATCAAAGAAGACAATAAAAATCCTTCTTTATACATTAAAGAAATGGCTATTGAACAGTTACTTATAAATTCTTCCAGATGGAAAGGACAAAAGAGTGTCCTTGGTGGATGGAATTCTTGTCCCAGTGGAAATTATAGTCTCAGTTCAGTTCAGTCGCTCAGTCATGTCCAACTCTTTGTGACCCCATGAATCGCAGCACACCAGGCCTCCCTGTTCATCACCAACTCCCGCAGTTCACTCAGACTCACGTTCTTCAAGTCCATGATGCCATCCAGCCATCTCATCCTCTGTTGTCCCCTTCTCCTCCTGCCCCCAATCCCTCCCATCATCAGGGTCTTTTCCAATGAGTCAAGTCTTCTCATGAGGTGGCCAAAGTACTGGAGTTTCAGCTTTAGCATCAGTCCTTCCAAAGAAATCCCAGGGCTGATCTCCTTCAGAATGGATTGGCTGGATCTCCTTGCAGTCTAGTGAGGAGTTAATAAGAGGCAGAGTTACAGCCTGAACTTTAGTTTTTTTAATTTTGTTTTTCTCTTTTTAATTTAGATAGGTTGGTGAATGGAGGGGTAAGAATATGTACCTTTACGTGCACACATCCATCCATTTATACTCACTTGCTTTCCCAGTTGCATCCGACTCTTTGGGACCCCATGGACGATAGCCTGCCAGGCTCCGCTGTCCATGAAATTATCCAGGCAAGAACACTAGAGTTGGTTGCCATTTCCTCCTCCAAGGGATCTTCCTGAGCCAGGTACCAAACCTACATCTCTGGTGTCTCTTACATTGGCAGGCGGGTTCTTTACCACTGAGCCACCTGGGAAGTCCATGCACTAATACACATACGCTGCTGCTAAGTCACGTCAGTTGTGTCCAACTCTGTGCGACCCCATAGACAGCAGCCCACCAGGCTCTGCCATCCCAGGGATTCTCCAGGCAAGAACACCGGAATACACATATATGTGTGTCTATATATTGCTTCCTGATATACATCTGTAAGCATATCCTCATCAAATAAGGAAATAACTCTAAAGCACAGATTGACCCATATTCACCAATGGAGTTAGAAGTGGTAGATTTAAGTCAATCTTCATGTCTCCCCATCAGCAATGTTAGCAATAGGTTTTGAATGCCTTCACTTGGAAAGGGTCAAACCATCAACTTTTGAATCCTTCTGTTATCCCTTGTTGTCTGATTCTCTCCTGATTTTTCAGAATCGAGTTGAAGTAAATGAAGATGCCTCTTGTCAGAATGAGTAGCAGTGCTTCTGGAATGTTAATTCTCAGAGAAACAAAAGCTGATGAATTGTTATAATTTTCATCTCATGCAGGAAACTCTGGGTGTTTCATGGCAATAATGATGTGTATATTACATTCACAGGCAGGGTTTCTGGAAATGTTTATATAAAGCTGTTTTACATTTGATGATTATATTTTGAACTATGTATAAATAACTATGTTCTTCAATATGACTCAATTATCAAATAAATTTCTGAATTCTTCTGGGAGCAATGAGCAAGATGGAGAGGTCCAATAAGCCTTGTTTACATAATCTAAATATATTTTGTAACTTTATGAGCCTTGAACCACACACGTAGAGATACCCCTAATTACTCTCCAGTCTCTCCTTCAACTTTTATGTTTTTAAGATCAACTCCACGATCTTGAGTGGCATGTATTTCAGATACAAATATATCACCCAGTCATTTGATTATTCTGACAGAGCAGATTGCTTTTTATTATTCAGAGAATGGAAACTGACATTTGAATTCTCTCAGTGTATCCAGTACTTTTAAATATACATTATTTCATCTAACCCTCATACCTTGTGAAATTAAGAATATTATATCCACATGAGGAAACTTAGGTAAAAGAAAATAACTTCTCTCATGTCATGAAGATGCTGAAGGGCAGAATATATGTAGAAACTCTAGTCTGATTATTCCCAAAGCCACATCATAGCGTTTATTAGTGCCACAGTTGGTAGCACTTGGACACTTTCTCTCTCTCTCCCCTTTTCCTCCCCCCCACCTTCTCCCTACAACCCACCTCCCCTCAACCAACACACACACAGACATACTGATAATGGACTGTTTCTAGCTGAAAACTTCATAATTCCATGTAGGATTATTGATGGTCACAAATGTGATGAAACTGTATTAAGCCAGAGTCTGTGCTATTGTTGACCTAGACAACCTCTCTCATCTGTTCCAGTTGTTTTGTCTGAATCCAAATTGTCTAACAACACTAATAATCATGGTGAATTATGAGGTCAGGTTCAATAGTAAGGGATGGTCACTTTCCAAGAGCACAAGGAGCGGCTGGGTGCTGATACCTCTAGGACTCTCTGTCTTCATTAGCCATTCCAAAAACACTGTATATCACGATGATAGAAATTAAAACAGATGTAAATATCAGGGGTAAATGCACACATTTTCTAAGATGGGAACATCAGGGATAGGAGTCTGACTCTTTGAACAGATGAGCTTTTATTTCAAATGCCATCACATTTAGGCTTAATAATAGAAAGTATTCTTCTCAGATCCGACAAAAAGTGGAGCTTGTTTCACCTTTCTGGCCAAGACCATACTTCTTACAGCTTTATTTTATAAATCATAAAGATACAAATTGTATATCAAGAAAACAGCTACAAGAGTGTCTCATTCCCTTTATTCCCTACCAAATGTAGAGTTACATAATGTCTTGCCACATTTGGATTCTATATCTACTTGGAGATAGGACTCTCTAATTTTCTGAATGCTTCAGTGCTTGGAATAGGTGTGGATCACTGAGTGAGGAAAGTTATGACAGAGGGGTTGCCTGTTACCCACACCTTGGCTTCTGTGAGTTTGAACGAGTGAACTTACCAAATCAGGGCTTTAAGGACAGAAATGCTGATTGTGGTTTTGTTGCATTTTATTTGAAAAATGCTCAAAATGCTCTTTTTGCTTTCGTGGGAAAAAGTAAAAGCAATCACGAGTCTTAAACAAAGGGGGTTTACAATAAATGTTTCTTTCCCGTCTTTCAGAGATGTAACCTCACTGTTGGAGAGGACTTGAGTGTATCTTGTCTTAATAACAAAAAGACACATTGTTTTCTGCACTGCTGCTCTGCTAAGTCACTTCAGTCCTGTCCAACTCTGTGCAACCCCATAGACAGCAGCCCACCAGGCTCCCACGTCCCTGGGATTCTCCAGGCAAGAACACTGAAGTGGGTTGCCATTTCCTTCTCCAGTGCATGAAAGTGAAAAGTGAAAGTGAAGTTGCTCAGTCGTGTCCGACTCTTCGCACTAGGTGCACTTTATAACAAGGAAAACTCTTTACCCAGCCAGTTCAGAAGTTCTCATGTCCCATTTCAAGTCCTTATGAGGTCCTTTAACATATATCCATACTAAGGTCAAGTGTGCTTTCTTTTTTTTTTTTCCAATTTGATTTGACAAATATATGATGGACTTTAATGTAGAAATATCTAATCTTTCCTCTGCTGAGGCTGTTCAATTTGAAAAATGAGAAAAGAACATCCAGCTTGCTCTTCAGTGTAATTGAATAGCACTCTTGGGTTTTATGATTTCATTATATGGGGGAAACTCTAATTCATTCATGTATGCTGATTGCACTGTGTAACATGCAATGTGTAATAAATAATAATTAAAACTTAACTTGTAATGAGGATATATGTAGTTACGAACTAATAGTATTATTGAAGGAACTTGGTTAAAGACTTTATTTCCATAACTAAATTAAAGCCAAACTTAAGTAAAGTTGTAGTCTGTTGCAGATGTAGCAAGTGTGTGCGTATATGTGTGTGTGTGTGTGTGTGTGCGTGTGCGTGCATATATGCAATTATACTTAGATGAAAGATGGTGAAGGAAAAATGAAATTATCTTATGTAGATAACAGATAATATCAAATCTAGATCAACCCAAGGAAGATAGCATCAACTCTGAAAGCACCAAGATTCAGGAAAGTTCTGTAACATCCAGCTGTTTTCACTTGATATTACTGAATAAAAACAATTTTTAGGAAAGACCTGTAAATTGGACTATTTAAACTAAGAGTAGAAATTTAACTTAAGAATATAAATTTCTATTCTTAGTGTAAATTTAGTCCAGTTCTTCCCCCTGGGAATGACTGGAAAAAGTGGATTTATATACAAATAAGGAAGTTAAGAAATGACTTTTTGTATGCCTAATTGTGTACTTTTTATATAAAGTATTTATGACATATTTAGATTACATTGATCACCAGAGAATAAATAGGAAATAAGCAATTTTATCCTGTTCATAAGACATTCAGAGACATTATTTGTCTTATGAATAATGTAACATTTCAGTTTTAATAGTTCTAAGTTTTCCTTAACTCTTAAGTAGACTTTTTTTTTTGGTCAATAAAGAAGGAGAATAACCAGTATAAATGTACAAAATCCTCAAGCAGGCTATAGAATGAGTAAATCATGGTGTATTCATAGAGTATCATTCAAAGATGTTCTTGATAGGAAAATTATACTGAGACTCTGGCGAAATCTCAATCCCATTCAGTCTGAACACAATGTTTTGTCATTTGTATGAAATGAACAGCTAGGTGAAACTCTTATTTATCTTTCTGTTTTGGAATGACTTGCTGTGTTATTTCAGGAATATTACTAAGCTGTCCTCTCTCTCCTCCTCTGCTGACTTGGAATATGCCCTCTATGTCACAGTGTCATGCTTAGCACAATTCTTTGCATGTAATAAATACTCAACAAATACATGGTAGGGGACACAATCAAGTTCTAGTGACACTGAATTCTGACAGGAAGGAAAAGAGGGAGAAAAACCCAGAGGAATGAATACCCATGGGATACAGAGTCTCAGCAACGAAACACAGTCTCCCTGCAACCTTTGTCAAGTTAGTGAAGGCCTGTGCTATGTCGATCTGGTGCTGTATGTAACAAATGATTTTTGACTGTTTATGGTTGATTTGGTTCCATTCAAAGCATGGAAAATAGAGGAATGAATGAGATGGAGGAAGTTTCTGCATTCATTGCATTTACATATTAGTGAGAGAGGTAGACAATAACGTGTACAAATATAAGTTCTGGATTCAGAAAAGAGCTAGTTGAGGGACTATCAGGAACAATAGAGGAAACTTTTGAAAGGAACAGTCCTGGAAGGCCTCTCAGAGGAGAGTTTGTATGAATCAAGACCTAAATGATGCAAGAAGCCAGCCTTGGGAAAATCAGAGGGAGGAGCATTGCAGGTAGAGAGAACAGCAAGTTCAGAAGACCTACAGATGAGATGGGCTGGGCTTGTTCTAAGAAGGAAAAGAAAGCAGATAACCTAGAATAAAATAACCACTGATAGACTGTCATATGAGTTGGAATTCCATCAACCTTGGCACTGTTGATACTTTGGGTTGGATAATTCATTGCTGTGAGGAACTGTGTTCTGAATTGTGGTGTGTTTAGAAGTATGCCTGGCCTGTAACCATTAGATGCTTGTAGCCACCCCTACCCCTAACATCCAGTTGTAACAGCTGAAATGTTTCCAATATTCCCAATCAACCCTGGCTAAGAACAATTGAAACAAAAGAATGAGGACAGAGCCAAATCCAATAGGACCTTCTAGGCCAGAATAAACAGTTTCAGTTTATTCTTAATGAAATATGATGCTATTGGAGTGTCTTTAAGTAGCAGAGTGGCTTGTGCTAACTGACTTAAGAAACAATTCAGTCTGATTGATGCATGCCAAATAGATTGCAAGGCAATGAGAATGGATTCACAAAGACCAGCAGAAGACTACTGCCAGGAACCCAAGAGAGAGAGGTTGGCAGCTCACGACCTGAGTAGAAGCTGTGGAGATGAAGAGTGGACACTGAAAAAAAAAAGATGCACACTTGAGGAAAGGTTAGCCAGTCTTACTGATGGATTGGATTTGGAGATTGAAGAAAAAATAGGAATCAAAGATGACTTCTTTTCACTGAAATTAACAAAACTGAGGCAGAAGCAGGTATAGGTAGAATGACACTGGACTTTTTGCCTTGTTCTCTGTTCTCCTGAATATACTTACCACAGTTCAAGTTTATGTCTGGTAACTCTCCTATCCGGCTACCATAGGTCTATTTCTGCAATTTTTTAATGTTTTCCTCCTCCAGAGAGGATTTTCATCTTTAACTGGAAAGTTGTTACAGAAAGGTCAAGTCAATCTAATCCAGTCAGGGATTAAACTGACTCAGGTCTGGATTTCCTTATTTGTAAGATCCGAGTTTCCATTTTGTAAGATCTTTCCTTTCTCCTAGGATGCAGCCATTCAGGAGTCTCAGGAGAAAGTCTGGCATGTTCGCCGGGGTACCTCGTACTTGGCAAGCCTTAAACTCCAATTTCTGTCTTTCCAAATTGTGCAACTGTTTAAAGCTCTCTTAATTTCTTAACCTTTAGTGGCCATTTTCTGTTGGGTGCTCTACTTAGGAATTGCCACATGACTCAAAGCATGCAATGGCTTACTTCTTCAGGCTTCCTTCTCTCTGTTTCTCTTCTCTCTGGGTCTCAGATCCTCAAGATTTGGTTCTCTTGTAACACTGACATCCAGTTATGAAGTAACTGAAGAAAACAACTGAAGAATTTCGGATATTCACACAATATCTGGCATGGACAATATTTGTCTTTTAGAAAGTTTGCTCTTCTGTCTGCAATGTAAAAAAAAAAATGGATTGAAGAAATTGAGGAGATTGAGTATAGGTGCTGAGAAGCCAGGGGAAAAAGGTTCTTCAAGTTGGCACATGCAGGCTGAACATAATGAGCACCTCAAGTAGGGCAGTGAGCATAAAATGTAGGAGAAAGAAGCAAGAAATACTTAGGAGGTGGATCTGAAATGATGACAAATGGAAAATTTAGCTGTCAGCATTTCTTAAATTTTATTTGTGTATCAAAATAAGAATGACACATTGGCTCATTATTTCTCCATCCCTCATAATACTAAAGGCTGGTCAAGGATGACTGGTTGCCAAACAAAATAATCTACTCTTTGAAATTTCTCATGGTTCTGCTATTATTCTTGATTATAAGGATTGAAAGGAAAATGTATTTTAATCTGCCTTCATTGTTCAAAAGAACTTAAGTTAGAGCCTTCATGTGAGTGATCTCTTTGAAGGAAGCCATGTGCTCCATAATTCAGAAAGCATGGAAAATATTTAAAATCAAACCTTCATTATTATTCCCATAGCAATATCCTATGGAAGAAGCCATTCAAGTTGAAGAAACACTGAACTAGGTTGGTTACACGCGCCATTTAGCAATGCATTTGAGATGTCGCACTCGTTCTAAACAACTATTTAGTATTAAGGGAGGTAGAAAATGACATATTTGTGCCTACTTTAGGCTGGCGATGCAGTCTTGGGTGCTTTATGTACATTCTCATTTAACCTCTTCAATAACCTTCTAAGTAAGGTATATGTTTTCCATATTTTGTAGAGACAAGTCTCAAAAAGCTGGGATAGCCTGCCTGATATCACACGGTTAGTAAATGGTGGAACCAGGACTGAAAACTGATTGTGTTTTGTTGTGCTTAGTTATTCTTTACATTGTGTGTGCATGGTAAGTGACTTCGGTTGTGGCTGACTCTGTGACCCTTTGGACTGTAGCCCACTAGGCTCCTCTGTCCATGAGATTCTCCAGCAAGATTACTAAAGTGAGTTACCATGCCCTCTTCCAGGGAATCTTCCCAAACCAAGGATCAAACCCACATCTCTTATGTCTCCTGCAATGGCAGTTGAGTTCTTTACCACTATTGCCACCTGAGAAGTGAAGTGTACCACACATCTAAGAACTTCCTTGTGTTTGGAGAAAAGCTGAGAAAAATATGGTGGGAGGGGCAGAGAACTCTGGGTCAGATTATTTAGATTTATTTAAACAAAACTTTGCATTGTTCAATGTTATTTCTAGAAAATGAAAACTGATTTAACAAATCCTTTCCAAGTCAAGTAACACTTCCAACCATGAGAATACAAGGATGTTCCTTCTCTTGTTAACTTGAATCCTGAGGCATCTCATTATATACTTGCTAAATTCTAAATATGATCTCATCTCCAAAGAGTTTAATATACCTGTTGTCATCAATATAGGAACAGCAAAACGAGCAGTTTTAAAATAACTCCATCACCTTTCTTTTATTCATTCCCTGAGCCTGGGAAGTTCAACTGTATGCCTCAGCAAAACTGGCAAAAATATGACCCAGAAGACAAAATGGCTAGATGAGTTCACAGCCAAGTATAATCTTATCTCCAGAGAGAAAAAGAAGACTTAACATTTATTGTATCTCTAATCTGTTCTAGACACTTACACATGCGTGTTCAGTCATGTCCAACTCTTTGAGACCTCATAGACTGTAGCCCTCCAGGCTCCTCTGTCCATGGGATTATCCCATCAAGAATACTGGAGTGGGTTGCCATTTCCTCCTCCAGGGGATCTTCCTGACCCATTTAATCTTTGCAGCAAACCTATGAGGTGCATGCTACTTTTTGCATGAGATTTATTTGCAACCCAAAGAAGTCAAATGATACCTAATATCATAAATCCTGGTAAGGGACAGTTCGTTCTATGCCCGATGATGAAATCTTTGTGTCTAAGAGCACCAATATCCTGGTTGTGTGAGTGTTTGTACGCACATGCATGCACTCAGTCACTCAGTCCTGTCCAACTCTTTGCAGCCCCAAGGACAATTGCCTGCCAGGTACTTGTCTATGGCATTTTCCAGGCAAGAATACTGGAGTGGATTGCTATTTCTTATTCCAGCGGTTCTCCCTGACCCAGGGATCTAAGTCATGTCTTTGGCGTCTCCTGCATAGGCAGATGGATTCTTTACTATTGCACCACCTGGGAAACCCAATATTTTGGTTAAATTAGGTTAATTAAGTATAAGTCACCAGTGATAAATTTAAAATAATATGCTGCTATATCTCTCTAATCAATCTATGTAATTATAGAGATGCTTTTATATGTAAGATATACTGAGTACATATTTCTTACAATTTAATACATATTTTAAATTTTTCATTATTTTATTTTTGGCCTGTGCTGAGTCTTCATTGCTGCACGTGAGCTTTCTCTAGTTTTGGCACACGGGCTTCTTATTGTGGTGGTGTTTCTTGTTGAAGAGCATGGGCTTTAGGGTGCGCCGGCTTCAGTAGTTGTGGTGCACAGGCTTAGTTGCTCTGTGGCATGTGGGATCTTCACAGACCAGGGACTGACACATGTCCCCTGCTTGGCAGGTGAATTCTTAACCACTAGACCACCAGGGAAGTCCCTGGAAAATATATTGAAACAGAATACATAGGAGAAACAGTGAATAGGGGAGTTTAGATTTTTTAAAAGTGTAAGTTAATCCCTATGTGTTATTAGCAAGGGAGAAATGATTACTCAGTTCAGTTCAGTCGCTCACTCATGTCTGACTCTGCGACCCCATGAATTGCAGCACGCCAGGCCTCCCTGTCCATCACCACCTCCTAAAGTTCACTCAAACTCACGTCCATTGAGTTGGTGATGCCATCCAGCCATCTCATCCTCTGTCGTCCCCTTCTGCTCCTGCTCTCAATCCCTCCCAGCATCAGAATATTTTCCGATGAGTCAACTCTTCACATGAGGTGGCCAAAGTACTGGAGTTTCAGCTTTAGCATCATTCCTTCCAAAGAAATCCCAGGGTTGATCTCCTTCAGAATGGACTGGTTAGATCTCCTTGCAGTCCAAGGGACTCTCAAGAGTCTTCTCCAACACCACAGTTCAAAAGCATCAGTTCTTTGGCACTCAGCTTTCTTCACAGTCCAACTCTCACATCCATACATGACCACTGGAAAAACCATAGCCTTGACATGCCTTTGTTGGTAAAGTAATGTCTCTGCTTTTGAATATACTATCTAGGTTGGTCATAACTTTCCTCCCAAGGAGTAAGCATCTTTTAATTTCATGACTGCAGTCACCTCACCATCTGCAGTGATTTTGGAGCCCCCCAAAATAAAGCCTGACACTGTTTCCACTGTTTCCCCATCTATTTCCCATGAAGTGATGGGACCAGATGCCGTGATCTTCGTTTTCTGAATGTTGAGCTTTAAGCCAACGTTTTCACTCTTCTCTTTCACTTTCATCAAGAGGCTTTTTAGCTCCTCTTCACTTTCTGCCATAAGGGTGGTGTCCTCTGCATATCTGAGGTTATTGATACTATACCAGTGTAAACATCAGATTACAAGACCAGGGTCATTGTGTGTTGTACATGGTTATATCATACAAATCCAGTTAGTGCCAGACTCCTGCATGCATAATACGTATTTTTTAGGTAGGTTGCTATGTTATGGTAAAACTCCAGGTTCTCTATAAATTCTTGACGGTAATGATATCTAGAGGAAAAGAGACTGAGGAAAAGTTAAATACTCTAAAATTCTATGAATGATCTTTGCATACTGTCCTAATTTTCATGTCCATGGAATATCCAGCATGAAGAATTTGAGATAATTATTGAGGGAAAGATTTATTCCAGATGTGGAAGAATTTTCTGTCTACTCAAAGCTTTAAACATTTGGATGAAATACTCATGAAATTATGGTATCTTCTTTAGATGTATATAAACTTATGAGAGGTCATTTTAATTTATGATACTCTTGATGAGATTGCAATCAGGAACTCAGTTTGCATAAAGACCATGTCTGTTTTGCTGATTTTGAAACTACCATGCCTAACGCATTGCCTGGCACATAATAGGTACTTGATCTATAGTAAATAAATGAATGAAAATAAGCTAAGAGGAAAACTGATCCCTCAAAATTTCTTTCATTTCTATGATTGATATGAAAAGTAAAGGTCGTTTTTAATTTTTTTTTCCATATTGGATTTTAACTAAACTATTGGGCCACATGACATGAGCTGTATTTAAAATTAGTTGTTGGAAATAGTTATGTCCAAACTCATCAAACTGCCTGCATTACTAAAGATGTGCTTTTGTGTGTGTGTGTGTGTATGCATATCATTTATACCTCAAAGCTGTTGCTGGAAGAAAGAAGGAAGGAAGGAAATGCTTAGGATTGAGTGTCGTGAGTTTGCTTCCTACTGGTCCAACCTATATTTTAAAAACAATATAGATTGTTTTTTTGGATTAAATTGTTTAAAAAATATTGTTTAAAATATTGTTTTAAATTATATAAAAATATTGTTTATAAGCAATATATATTTTATAAGCATTATAAGCTGAAGAGACAGAACACAACTGAATTCTCTTCTGAGCGCTACCCTTTACTCAGCTGATTTCCTTAAATTCCCTTTGCCTTTAATTTTTGTTCCAAGGGAATTTTAATCTTACAAATAACGTTAACATCTGTAAAATGGTAAAGATCAATTAGAGAGATCTATAAAATACATTGAGTGTCTTGAAGAGAATTCTCTATAAACAGAGCTTGGCAAGTAATTAGTCATTTCAGTACTATAAATGAAAGTGGTATGAATAATTTTTTTTAAGTTGCTCTTTTTATACTCCTCCGCATTTACCATAAGTCTGTGAAATCCTTTAGGGCCCTTTGGTATGCAAAATACCATAACTGCTTTTTTCTTTGCAATTATTTAATTAATACACTTTTTTTTTTCTGATACAGCATGAGAGGCAGAAACATTAGCATATGGGCACCAAATTGGGTCTTAATAGAGAAGAGTTTCTGATTCCATTTTGGATTACTTATAGTGCTTCCTAGTTGAATCCACTGCTTAAAAAAAAAATGATTTAGAAGAATTAATGTTATATTTGCTAATTCTGTAGATCTGAATAGATAATTTCAGAATTTTTTTCTAATTCTTAATTAGTATGTAATTATGGAGCTTTGGTAAATCTTGGCATTTGGCACTGAACACTGTAGGATCAATTTGGGTTTTTACAGTTGATGCATTTTCCCAATGGGAGAGTATTTACTTTTCCTTTTTTCCAAACGGAGTTTTCAAACCATCCCATAAGTATTGAGGTAGACCAATGATAAAATACCTGGGAAAATTTAGCTCTAATGTGGAATAGCTTGAGAGGTATGATTGGAATAGGTGCTTGGTAATGAAACTGATCTTCCTCCTTCGCTGTGGAACTGAGTGATGAGAAAGCAGTCCAGTGAGAGAGGATTAATTCAGGTTGATTCTTCCAAGTAGATAATTTTGTACAACTTTTGCTATTGTCCTCAACACTTGCTTCATGTTCAGATACTTTGTTCTTGAATGAAGTTTTTGCTGATAACAAGGAGGGGTGTCCATGATGGACTATAGGTGGAAATGAGATTAATATGACACAATGTCTTTATTATGACTCAGGACAAGTCTGAGATTTCACTTCTATTAATCTCCCGATAATCATTTCCCTCTGCCCCATTCTTAACCAAAGTACTGGAGCAGTGAATAAAACTAGCTGATTTTATTAGGATATTATACCAATGTCAATCACAGACAATTGTAGAATGTGTTGTTGCTACGGTGATGCTTTCTCATCCAGATTGCTCACTTAGAATGAAACTTCCATTCTTCCTAAGCGCTGACTGCTCTCATGTTATTATTTTATGCATTAAAAATCAAGGAGGAAAAAGCCAAATTATTTGGGACGTGACAGTCTTATTTTAAGTAATGCTGTTGTTTACTGATACATACTCATGTTCAAAATAGTGTCTTTATTGTGAAATAGTTGGTCTGAACAGTTCTGCTTGGTAGCTGGCTATGGTTTCAGAATTCTGGTGGGTGATATAGGACAACAGCTAGTGGGAGACTGGAGGTCACTTTATTCCTTTTCATGTGGCAGTTGCTTTGGGGTTAAAAAAAAATAATAATGTTAAGAATAGGCTTCCCAGGGGGCTTAGCGGTAAAGAATCCACCTGCAATGCAGGAGATGTGTGTTCAATGCCTGGGTCAGGAAGATCCCCTGGAGAAAGAAATGGCATCCAACTTCAGTATTCTTGCCTGAGAAATCCCATAGACAGAGGAGCCTGGCAGGGGCTACGGTCCATGGGGTTACAAAGGAGTTGGACATGACTTAGTGAGTAAACGGCGACAACGTTTCAGTCTTTCTGTTCACATAGCAGCAAGAAGTCAGTCATAGCACAGCCATTCTGTCGAGAGACCCTGTGCTTGGGTGGGGAACATTTCCACTTGCTGCCAAGGCAGTGGCTTCTCTGCCTCACCCCCTCACCATGACAGGAGTAAGAGAGATCACTGAGGCAGTGACTTTTGCAGTTCAGCTCAGCGCTTAGCCGATGCATTTTATATTTAAGTGCTTACTCTGTATTAAGCAGATCTCCAATATATTATCTCACTGGATGTGCAAATGCTGTAGGAAAAATGAGGAACAAGAGGATGGTCAGGTCCCAGGTCTTGACGACATCCCTGGGACAGGCCACCAAATGAGGGTCCTTGGCTTCACACAGGAGAAGAATTCCAGAATGAGCCTTAGTAGAGTGAAAGGAGATTTATTTAGAGAGATACACACTCCGTAGACAGAGAGTGGCTGTCTCAGAAGGCAGAAGGCAACCCCAGGGCATAGGGGCCTCTTGGAAAGTGAGAGAGGCCCCAAAGTGCTGAAGTGGTTAGTTATTATGGGCTGGGTAATTCCATAGAAATTTTCTTTCTGGAAAAAGGGGCAGGGGTTTCCAGGAATTGAAACATTGCATTTAGTGGTTGGCCTTGGAACTGTCATGTCACATGTGGTTGTGTCATTTAGCATGCTGATGCATAACAATGAGTGTGTAGTGAGGCTCAAAATCTACTAGAAGTGAAATCTTCCACCATCTTGGGCCTAGTAGGTTCTAACCAGTTTTTGTCGTATCCTGTTCTTTTTAACAGTTGTGTCATCCGTTAATACTTGTGCCCTGCTCCCTTCCTCCTTGTCTCATGCAGGCTTAAGTTCCTTTCAACTCTAAATAGGGCCCAGGGCTTTATACTGATCTAGTTGACATCCGTGTTGGTAACCTTACCATTATTTTCAACTGCTTTTGCTTAACTAATTCCTTCTGTTGTTGTCCATTAGCTAAGTTGTGTCTAACTCTTTGGAACCCCGTGGACTGTAGTATGCCAGGCTCCTCTGTCCTCCGCTATCGCGTAGAGTTTGCACAGATTCATGTCTATTGAGTTGGTGATGCTATCTAATCATCTCATTCTCTACCATCTGCTTCTCCTTTTGCCTTCGATCCTTCCCAGCATTAGAGTCTTTTTCAGTGAGTCGATCTTCACATCAGGTGGCCAAAGTTTTTGAGCTTCAATTTTTGCATCGGTCCTTCCAATGACTATTCAGGGTTGTTTTCCTTTGGAATTGACTGGTTTGAGCTCCCTTCAGTCCAAAGGGTTCTCAAGAGTCTTTTCCAACACCACAGTTTGAAAGTATCAGTTCTTCAGCACTCAGCCTTCTTTATGGTCTAATTCTCACATCCATACATGATGACTGGAAGACAATGGCTTTGGCTACATTGGCCTTTGTCAGCAAAGTGATATGTCTACTTTTTAATACACTCTCTAGGTTTGTCATAGCTTTCCTTCCAAGAAGCAAGCATCTTTTAATTTTGTGGCTGCATTCACGGTCCACAGCGATTTTGAGCCTAAGAAAATAAAATCTACCACTGCTTGTACTTTTCCCTCTTTCTTTTGCTATGAAGTGTTGGGACTGGGTGTCATGATTTTAGCTTATTGAATGCTGAGTTTCAAGCCACCTTTTTCATTCTTCTCTTTCACTCTCATCAAGAGGCTCTTTAGTTCTTCTTTGCTTTCTGCCGTTAAAATGGTATCATCTGCATATCTGAGATTATTGATATTTCTCCCGGCAAACTTGATTCTAGCCTATGATCCATCCAGCCCAGCATTTTGCATGACGTACTTGTGAATGTGAGTTAACTAAGCAGGGTGACAATATACAGCCTTGTCATACTCTTTTTCCAGTTTTGAACCAGTCTGTTGTTCCATGTCCGGTTATAACTGTTACTTCTTAACCTACATACTTCAGAAGGCAGGTAAGGTAAGGTTGAGTATTCCCATTTCTTTAAGAATATTCCACAGTTTGTTGTGAGCCACACAGTCAAAGGCTTTATCATAGTCAGTTAAACAGAAGTAGATGTTTTTTCTGGAACTCCTTTCCTTTCTCCATTATCCAAAGAATGTTGACAATTTGATCTTTAGTTCCTCTGCCTTTTCTAAATATATCTTATGCATTTGGAGGTTCTCGGTTTACTTACTGTTGAAGCCTAGTTTGAAGGATTTTGAGCATTACCTTGCTAGTGATTGCATGTACATGCATGCTTAGTCACTCAGTTGAGTCCAACTCTTTGTGACCCATGGACTGTGACCCACCAAGCTCCTCTGTCTCCAGGCTAGAATGCTTGAATGGGGTGTCATTCCCTTCTCCAGAGGATCTTCCCAAGCCAGAGATGGAACCAGTGTCTTCTGTGTCTCCTGAATTGGCAGGCAGATTCTTTGCCACTGGCGCCACCTGGGAAGTCCTGCTAGCATGGGAAATGAGTGCAACTGTATAGTTTGAAGATTCTTTGGAACTGCCCTTCTTTGGGAATGGGATGAAAACTAACCTTTTCCTTTCCTGTGGATGAACTAAATCAAATCCCTTATGATTCTACAGTGATGGTGACAAATATATTCAAGGGATTAGATCTTGCAGACAGAGTACCTAAAGAACTATGGATGGAAATTCATAACACTGTACAGGAGGCAGGGGCCAAAACAATCCACAAGAAAAAGAAAAGCAAGAAGGCAAAGTGGTTATCTGAGGAGGCTTTACAAATAGCTAAGCAGTGAAGTGTGGTGAGGGAGAAGACTCTTGAGAGTCCTGTGGACTGCAAGGAGATCCAACCAGTCCATTCTGAAGGAGATCAACC
>SJYV01055891.1:0-10949 GCA_006410875.1 Neotragus pygmaeus
GAGTAATAAAAGCACTCATTTCATACAGATAATGTGCTTCAGTCATGTCTGACTCTTTGCAGCTCCATGGACTGTATCTCATGAGGCTCCTCTGTCCATGGGATTTCCCAGGCATGAATACTGGAGTGGATTGCCATTTCCTTCTCCAGGGGATATTTCCAACCCAGGAATTGAACTGGCATCACCTGATTGGCAGGCAGATTCTTTTCTGCTGAGACACTGGGGAAGCCCTCATATAGATAAGATTTATACTTATATGAAAAGACAAGAGGGTACTTTCTTAAACAGAAACTTGAATATAAATGAAAATCTACTCATCTGGCATTTAAGGAGAACATTCTAAGCACAAGGACCAATGATCACAGAGAACAAACTTGTTGAAGTGTCTCAGCACCGCTGAGAAACCAAAATGTCCAGGGAAGCTGAAACATTACAAGTGCATCACACAATGTGATGTATACCTCTCCCATTTTTCTGCATGGCCCACCTTTTATAGAGACACTGCTGTGGCTTTGCACAGGTGTAACTGTGTCTCAGCCTTCTGCCTTGGCTCCACCAACTCTAGCTTTCTTTTGAAGGGTATTTTGATAAAGTGGTATTGGACCCTTGCAGGAAATGTTGGTCTTCATGCATATGCATGTGGCACCAGAGAACTGAAATTCAAAAGAAGGAGAACCTGCATTGTACTTTATTTGTTGTCTTTCTTCACTTAAAAAAAAAGAAAGAAATGAAAGATAAAGAAACTTCTCTTCTCATCTCTATCTTTCTATTTCTATTCCTCTTTTTTCTCTAAGCTTTAACTCATCCAGACACTGGGGAAAAAAAAAAAATAGATTCTGTGATTTGAAAATGTGTCTTAGTCCTTTTTTAAAAAAAAATACTTGATGCTATGTCATAAACTAATTACTTTGGAACTTGATAAAGTTTCCTCACCATTCAAGTTTAGGGTGTCATATGACAAGTCAACATGCCCTTTCATAGTACACATTAGTTGCCGATTTCAGATTAATAATCTACATTTCTTCCTGCCTGAATGAGGTAGATATGGTAGACATACTCTGCCATACAGTATAAACTGTAAAGGTGTTCCTGTCATTGCCATCTCTCATCATCAGGGACTTGAATCCCAGCATGGAAAGTGCATAAAGAGGAGGGACTGAGGTCAAGGACATTAGGAGTAAAAATATGAAAGAATTCAGATAGCTGGAAAATCCTATTAGAAGATAAGCAGCGATATTTTACTTTGAGAATTTAGGAAATTCCTGGGATTTCACTTGCTCTGGGAAATACAGGACTCTTCTTAAATTTTGTCCTAATTTTTAATTGTAGCAGAATGTTTCAACCAATAGATTAAGCAGTATATATGCATTATATATACTGGGTTCCCTGAGGGCTCATATGGTAAAGAATCTGCCTGCAATGCAGGAGACCTGTGTTCAATCCCTCGGTTGGGAAGAATCCCAAGAGAAAGGACTGGAACCCACTCCAGTATTCTTGCCTGGAGAATTCCATGGACAGAGTAGCCTGGCAGGCAGTCCATGGGGTCACAGAGTTGGACCTACTCATACATGAACTCTTTAACTTTCAGGTATTATATACTTTATCCTACTCTCTACAATTTTAACAGTATTATTTTCTGTAATTTACATTTGATGAACGTGAGAATAAATTGTTCCACATCCTAGTTACCACTTTATTATTCTAATTTTTTGTATGCTGATGTATTTTTAGCACAAATCAAGTAAATATTTATAAAAAAAGATTAGAAGTAGAATACATCAGGTATAGAATATAATATTTCATTAAAGATATCTATTTACCTTAGATTATATTATTAGTTGATCAGTGCTCTATTATTAACCTGATGTCACATGGTATTTCTTCCTCATCCTTTTGAAACAACGCATGTGTAGAAAAAAAGAAAAAAAAATTTCCTAAAGTCACGGTTTCATTATAAAGGACAACATAGAAGAGCCAGAAGTCGAGATTAAAGTTTTATGGCAGAATATCATATGCATAATTCAAATTCTTCAATCCAATTTTGGGTAGGCTTTTCCAGCATTATGTTTGAACAGTATCTAATGTATAGATGTGCTGTACTCAGTAGCTCAGTTGCATGTGTCTGTTTGTAACCCCATGTGACCCCAAAGGAACACACTAGGCTCCTTTGTCTGTGGAATTTTCCAGGCAATACTGGAGTGGGTTGCCATTTCCTACTCCAGGGGATCTTCCTGACCCAAGGATCAAACCCAGGTCTCTTGCATCTCATGCGTGAGGAGGCAGGTTCATTACCATTGAGCTACCTGGGCAGACTTATTGTAGATAGATCATTACAGAAAGGGGGCTGGCATTCATTTGCGGGTGAGTACTATGGGTAGCTCATTACATTGTTTAATTTCAACGAGCCATCATTAGCTTTGCTCTTAAAAGCGAAACTATCAGAAATTTCCCTTTCCTAAAACTATCCAGCCAAGATATTCTAATCATAATCCTTTATTTCAAGAAATGGCAGTAATATGAAGCCAGGCATCCATCACCACCCTGGTGGGTCTTTATGTGGATAAAACTTGCCTTTATGCTGCAGCTAGCTCTTTAATCTATAATGGTTCAGAATTGTACATCTTTACTCTGTTTTTAGACTTTTCAATAGAAGAGATATCCACCCTGAGTCCCTTATTTTATTAACCTATTTGGCCAGATAGATCAAAGCTTTAGAAATAATAAGACCACGGTTTCTATTACTTTATATAATGACATGATTCTCCTACAGCTCTTGTGATTTCCTACAGAGATTAGAACACTTGTATTTCACAGCTGGCATTGTGCAAGTTTAAAGCACAGTATTGCCCTATCATGAAAGTTGAGAAATAAATTCTTAAAAATAAATAACAATGTATCTATAAATCTAATTTTCTATAAATACTGCAAACAAATAACATCACTGATTGTACTTTTTAAATAAAATCTTAAGTTTTCAGTAACTACTTCTCTTTATTGCTGAATTTTTTTTTCCCTGAATCATCCCAGAATTTCACAATTGAGTCACATTTCATGGCCTTTTACTTCATTATTTTTTTTCTCCTTTTTCAATTTCTTTTATTAAGACAGCAGAGGTCTGTTTGGAGCCCCCCTGCCTGGCACTGCTGCAGGGATTTAAACTTTGGAAAGTTCAAAGGAAACAAGTATTATAAGGAGAAGCCTTGGATTTATATAGATTCTTTTGAAGAGATCAATGTACAAGAAACCTCTCCCATGGTCAGGGTTAAGGTTACAAAGTATAAAACATGCAATCTCTATATTCTCGTCAGCCTCTCATTTTTCTGTACAATTCCAAAAACACCTTATTGAAAATGGTAGGTGCAATTATCAGCCACAGTTCCACCAGAAAGGAAACAGATTTCCACATAGATTTTTTTCAAGAGTCTCTAACAAAAACATACTTACAGAAATAAAGATAGAGTTAAGGGAAATAATAACAAGGGGCACTGAGTTCCTCAGATATTGATATGCCTTTACTGGCCTTACACCAAAACAAAACAAAACAACAGCAAATAAAGAAAAGAAAAGAAAAAAAAAGGCAAAAAAAAAATATCCCTTCAGGAGTAAATCATGCTACTGAAGCCCAGTGAGAGAATCAGAGAAGAGTCAAGCAAGCAGTGCTATCAGGTGAGTGGACGCTGCCATATCCAAGAACACTCCCCACAGCAAGGAGAGTGGATGAGAGCTGTCCCTCCTCCTTCCCTCTCATCTCTCCTAAGGCCTCTTGTTTACCCCAGCTAACTGGAAGATAGCCCATACCTGCATGAATGTTGCAGTCACAGAGGTCAACCTCTTGGGCACAAAGAAAGGTAGAAAACAAATGTAGAAGAGTGCAAAAGTAAAAGACTAAACTGTGCCTTTTACCATTTAGGTTTTTATTGCTTTCATTTTCTCAAAATTAAGAATATTTAACAGAAGGCAAACATAATTTTAATGTTATTACACACCATGAGATAATGTAAATTAAGTCATAAGGCCACCTCTAAAGTATAAAATGTAAGATTAGCCACCTCCAGAATGCTTCATACCAAGCAAGAGAGAACTGGTGGGAATGGGGAATGAATTAGTGAAATAATAAATATAAGATATTTATTATGTGGTATATGATATGCATAGCTGTTGCTATATGAGCAGATATACAACAAATGAAACATAGAAACTCAGGTATAAATGAAGAAACTATACTCCTTTCATTTCACTTAATTGAATTTACAATTTTCTATGTTCAGTTATTTACATGTTTGAAATTGGAATTTATGTACACCATCCAGAGGAGTGTTTGGAGTTTCTGATAATGTTGCATATATGGAGTTGGTGAGAATGTTCATTCAGGTTTTTCTATAAGATTTTATGGAAAAAACCTGAATGAATGTTTTGGCCATCCAATAATAAAACCATTTCAATACACTGTTTCCCCAAACCTTCAGACTCCTTCTGTACTGGTATTACCCCTCAACCTCATTGATTGTAGGCCAGTGTTGAATCTAGACTTCAATTAACCAATGAAGCCAGGTAGTGACTCCAAAAACTCATGCTTCCATATTAAATTCCAAAGGCACAACTTAATAGATTCGACTTTCTCCAACCTTATCTTGTCTTTCTTTGTATAATTCTTTTATAATTCATTTCTACTATTACTTCCTATGATTACCTGATACAACAAGTTAGAAAGATCTATCAGATCTCAGTGTAGACATGTCTTCTTTGGAAGCCAAATTTTAAATTCTCACTCTGGATCATGTTGGGGCTTAAATCTTATTAAACTACCTGGACCCAGTGATGAGAAAGAAAAGGCATTCGTAAATAAAATAATATTCTTGCAAGTAAATTGATCATGATAAAATCATTTAAAGTCTTTATTGAAAGGAAGAATGGACTTGGGATTCAGGGATTAAGCTACTACAACATCCTCTGTGTCAAGGTATTTTTTTCCCCTCTATACTTGTTCTCCAGGTGGCACAGTGGTAAAGAATTCATTTGCCATTGCAGGAAATGCAAGAGACATGGGTTTGATCCTGGGGTTAGGAAGATACCTTGGAGTAGGAATTGGCAACCCCCTCCAGTATTCTCGCTTGGAGAGTTCCATGGACAGAGGAGCCTGGCAGGCTCCATAGGGTTGCAAAGAGTCAGACATATATTTGGCAAATTGTTAGTCTGTCTCTAATTTGTTAAAATCCATCCTCCATACTTTCAGGCCTGCAGAAGGAATATTCCAAGGTCTTTGTTCTTTTTTTTTTTTTTTTCCTGCTTGGCCTTTTTCTTTATTAATGGTATTTTCTAAGTTTTTTTTTTAATTTAATTTTACTTTATTTTACTTTACAATATTGTATTGGTTTTGCCATACTTTGACATGAATCTGCCATGGGTGCAAACTCTGATATTGAAATTTTTGCTGAAATCATGTTTGCCATTTGAATACAACAAAAATAAATGCCCGAATGAATTCTCTTATATATAGGCACAATTCTCCAAGAAACTTATGGCATAGAAGCAACTTTTCTTCTTAATAGTCAGAATTAATTATATCAGCTAACAGAATAAATTCAAAAAGTGATCAGAGAATAGGATAAATCTCCAGCTCAATGGAACCTTTACTGTGTTCCTTGGAAAGTGAGTTTCAGGAAATGAAGGTCTCCAAATCAAGAAAAGCATAAATTTGTGGGGACAGAAAGCACAGATAATACAGGTGACTCATGTAAGAGATGGTTAGAGAGATTAATTCTATCCTCCTTTTAGACAGTATATTCTAGCTACTAAGTAAATAGTGTCTCATGACTACCCTGGCATAGTTTGATTCCTATGCCATATCCTAGAAGACAGCATTCAAGTCTCAAAGTATAGACCTCTCTAGTTTTAGCTGAGCCTTCAGTGAGCTATTACACCATTCATTCTATCAGGCCATTTGCCTCTTTTTGGGGGGGAAACAAAGGGAGATCAGTGATTTCTGTGATCAAGAGCTCATTGTCTTACTGAATTTAAAATACAATCAGTGACTTAGACTGAACATATCTGTTGAATAAAATATCAGGCATTCTGTGATTAATAATGATACTTACAAATAGAAACATTTCAAACGAGGAAGAAAAAAATTCTATAGCAGGAACATGCATTAATTTCTATAAGAGTATGTTGTTTTCCTTGGAAGAAAAGTTATGACAACCTAGACAGTATATTCAAAAGCAGAGACATTACTTTGCTGACTAAGGTCCATCTAGTCAAGGCTATGGTTTTACCTGTGGTCATGTATGGATGTGAGAGTTGGACCATGAAGAAGGCTGAGCGCTGAAGAATTGATGCTTTTGAACTGTGGTGTTGGAGAAGACTCTTGAGAGTCCCTTGGACTGCAAGGAGATCCAACCAGTCCATTCTGAAGGAGATCAACCCTGGGATTTCTTTGGAAGCAATGATGCTGAAGCTGAAACTCCAGTACTTTGGCCACCTCATGCTGAGTTGACTCATTGGAAAAGACTCTGATTCTGGGAGGGATTGGGGGCAGGAGGAGAAGGGTACAAACGAGGATGAGATGGCTGGATGGCATCACGGACTCCATGGACGTGAGTCTGAGTGAACTCCGAGAGATGGTGGAGAACTGGGAGGCCTGGCGTGCTGCGATTCATGGGGTCGCAAAGAGTTGGACACGACTGAGCGACTGAATTGAACTGATGTTGTTTTCACTCCCAGTGTGGAAAGTGGTTAATTTAATAAACCAGACACTAGGAAGCTGGATGGTATCACCAAAGTATCGTGTGAAATTGAGTACTTTGTGTTTGTCTTAATACTGAAGGGGTTGACAGATTTAACACATCAGAATGTAGAATACCCAGTCAAATTTGATTTGCAGACATGCACCACATATTTTTTTAGTATAAATATGTCCAGTGCAATATCTGGAGTATATTTATGCTAAGAAATGTTGTTTATTTAAAACTCAAATTTAAATAACCATCTTATATTTATCTGACAACTCTAACTGCTATATGATTGGATATTCTAAAGTTCCTGTAGTAAAATCAGCATTGGTGATAGGGTACTGGTTTCAGAGACCATTAACAGCACCTACCAATGTCAAAATAGACATTATATTAATGAGGTCCATGGGATAAATACCAGAATTACATATGACAGACAGTAGTTGTCATCCATGGGCAGGTCATCCTGTTTGAGACTGGTTCCCTGGTGGCTTCGAGGTTAAAGCGTCTGCCTGCAGTGTGGGAGACCTGGGTTCGATCCCTGGGTCAGGAAGATCCCCTGGAGAAGCAAATGGCAACCCACTCCAGTATTCTTGCCTGGAGAATCCCATGGACGCAAGAGCCTGGTGGGCTACAGTTCACGGGGTCGCAAAGAGTCAGACACGACTGAGCGACTTCACTTCACTTCACTAAAAAAAATGAGTATTTAGGGCTTCTTTCCAATAATTCCTATGAATTTCAATATAGTCTCAAAACAACTTTAAACCAAGTGTAGACCCTTCTCAGTGAAGGGCTGGTGTGGCTATATGGGTATCACATATAACGAAGCTGGTGCTGTTTCTGCCTACATGGCTTTAAAGATTTTTCTATTAAGGGTGAATTTTCTTGGTCCATCATTAATGTTAGACAAAATGATATATACATTTTATTACCATTTCCATATGTCCATCCACCTAGTCCTTACCCAGAGCTTCTTTGATCAGATCTCCCAGTATTTTTCTCTGCTGTCCTCTAAGAAGCTGGTTAGGCTACTTGTCACTGCCTGACAGTCAATATACCCACTAGTCACAGAGATGCCAAGAATCGAATCCGTGGCCTCATATATGCAAAGCATGCACTCTGCCACTGAACCACATCCGCAATCTGTCCTCTCTCTTCCTTTATACTAATTTGATGAGTAAGTAACTCCTAGTTCTCTCCATGGAAGGACTTCTCTTTACCACTGCCCTTTAGTGCCAACCATGAAAGAAGCTATAAAATGGCAGCTGTTCTTTTCAGCTAATGCCCACTTATTACACTAGCCTACTACTTAACCAACACCAAGGACTTTTTAGACTATGCCTGTTGGTCATAGGAAATCCTCAATGAGACCCAGGATTTGAGCTGAAGAAGAGGAACAGAAGCAAGTGGCATGGGAGTCCAACCTGTATATTCATATATAATTTACTAAGGCTTCCAAATATTTTTGAGCCTGGGCCCTTATGGACACTTACATCATAGAGTAGGTTGCAGTTTGCCCTGCCAAACGTTAAGAATTGGTAGATGTGCAGCTTGAGTTTCAGTCACTTACTGTCTTTATGACCATCTAGTAGCATAACAGGAGGTTTATCAAAGAGAAGAGTTCTTGGCTATAAAAGTCATTAGAACTCCAGAACTCTAAGATTTTATACTGTGATTCTCCTTTCAGGCATTTCCAACAGCTCTACATTGCATCTTGTCCATTATGCATGCTTCAAGAATCATCAAATACACTGGGTTATATGAACCAAGTGACAGGTCTACTTTCCCTACAGCTTTGATATACTAGAGATTCTGATTCTCACTCAAATCAACTACTTTCAGAGTTATCCATTAGATGAGTCCTCTTTTCAGCCACAAATGGGGTATGCTCTGTCTCCAAACTCCAAAGAGCTTCACTAAGTATTGTGCCTTGTTCTGAGACATTGGAACTGAAAGGTGCAAAAACACAACACTATCATTTATCATAAAGAACATATTCTAGCACAGCACAACCCCTGGATTCCTGAAGACTTCATCATTGCAAATGGCCATTAAATCTCTGCTAAGTTTACCTGCCAACTTCTGACAAACGTTCATCTAGATAACTTAGAAGATTTGACATTTCCCATTCACTGAATTCAATTAACATGATGTGATCAATATATTAGACTAATGAAAAATCCTGTGAAATGCCAAGATGATCAAACTCCCTACAAACCAAGCTGTAATAGAGAATAAAGGAATTAACAACCTTGAGGCAAGACAATGAATGTGTACTACAGTCCATTCTAGGTGACCATTAATTGTTTTTGATTCTTCCTCCTGATGCATACCAAGTAATTATTCACAAATTAACTACTAACATACCGGAGTTTGTTAGTAACGGGAGTTTTACTGTTACACTCCCGTAAAAGTTGCCATAACTCAAATAGCAGCTGCCATTGCAGCTAATATTCGATTAGGTTTAGAAAAATCCTTCTGGCTTGTGCAGAGAACATACTGGCAATTGAACAGGAGGTATGTCAGGCAGTTATACTAGTAACTGTCAAGTGTTTGTTAGTGTTACTAATCACTGTAAGATCTCGTGGGTTGTTATCGCTGCTGATTTACTATGTTGGTGAAGCAAAGAGAAATTTATTAGGCTTTTATATAGCCCTTTTTACCCTAATACATCTTACTCTTCAGAATAGGGGGCCAAGAGGGTTCCCCATGGTGCTAGTGGTAAAAAATCTGCCTGCCAATACAGTATTCACAAGAGACATGGGTTCAATCCTTGGGTGGGGAAGGACCTTTAGAGAAGAAAATGGTAGCCCACTCCAGTATTCTTGCTGGGGGAATCCCATGGACAGAGGAGCCTGGGGATTATAGTCGATAGGGTTGCAAAGAGTTGGACACAACTGAGCACACACACGCACAGGGTTTTAGAAGTTGCAAAAATATAAATTTCAAGTAATTAAATTTCAGCCCAAGGGAAATAACAAAAGTTGTATTGGTGGCCCCTTTGGCCCAACTGTAAAAATAAATAAGGCAAAATCTTTATCAAGTATTATTCTTGAGCTTCCACTCTAACTGGAGAATTGTGATTGTGTTTCTTGTTTCTTTTGTACTAACGTGAGCAAAAGCTATCAAACACATCATTGAAAGCCTTGGCATTTTTCTTTTTCTGTAGTGATATGCTGTAAATGCCTGCATGTTCCCTGGCTCTTCCTCGAGGGGACCTAGCATCAACTTCAAACAATAGGCTATGGATTTTTGAACAGATCTAGTTTTAAGGACTATTGTTCCTTAGAAGGAAAGCTTTGACAAACCTAGACAGCATATTAAAAAGCAGAGACATCAAGGTGCCAACAAAGGTCAGCATAGACAAAACTATGCTTTTTTCAGTAGACATGAATGAATATATGAGTTGAACCATATAGAAGGCTGAGTGCCGAAGAACTGATGCTTTCAAATTGTGGTGCTGGGGAAGTCCCTTGGATTGCAAGATCAAACCAATCAATTTTAAAGGAAATAAACCTTGAATATTCATTGGAAGGACTGATGTTGACGCTGAAGCTCCAATACTTGGGCCACCTGATGTGAAGAGTAAACTCATTGGAAAAGACTCTGATGCTAGGAAAGATTGAAGGCAAAGGAGAAGGAGGTGGCAGAGGATGAGATGTTGCAATACCATCATTGACTCAATGGACATGAATTTCAGCAAACTCTATGAGGCAATAGGACAGAGGACCCTGGTGTTCTGTAGCCTGTGGGGTCACAAAAAGTCAGACACGGTACAACAAATGAAAGACAATAATAAGATCTTGAGACTGGGGTAACGATCACTATTTTCCAGTGTCATAACTGCTCACCAGCTCTTGAGCAGTTTATACAAACCAAGATGCAACATAGTTGACTCTATCTCTCTTCTAGGAAAACCATGCTCTATTCAGTCCTCAGAGTCCAGAAGATTAAGTTATTCTGACAGACTCAGGTCATGCTAACCAATATACATATTAGTTTTTCTGCCACCCAGTCCCTTTTATTTCACAGTCTCACCTTACCATTGATCATTAAGTGGTACATTATACTCCTATTGAAAACCACAACATGCAGAGAACAGCCACCATCAAGATTCTCAGAGATGTGGGTATGTCCTTTTTCAATTGATTTCTTACTGCCTTAAATAGTGTTTTGTATACACTTAAAGAAAGGCGATGCCAAAGAATGCTCAAACTACTG
>SJYV01055892.1:0-14293 GCA_006410875.1 Neotragus pygmaeus
TTTTGCAAGAAGGGGTGTGGAGAGGCTCAATGGGGAGGTCTCCATGGTATGGGGAAGCTTTTAGGACCCCCAAAAGCAGCAATATTACAACCTTGAACTTTGGACCACTTAAACACATCTTTATTCTCTCTCTCTTTTTTTTAATCACACAAGTAATGTGTGAATACATTCTTGTTTTAAGAGATTTGGATAATCTAGGAATAATTGGAGTAAAATGTGAAATTATCTCTTTTCCTACTCCATCTCCATCATTCCCACTCCTTTCTTAGAGTGGAAATTCCTTTTTATGCATTTTCATATCTATATATGTACATGTATAACATGAATAAAAATGTATGTTTGAGAGAGTTTACCTCACTTGTTATGTTTGAGAGAGTTTACCTCCAAGTACTTGGAGAATGTATCACATTTGTGATAGCAGCATGGACTAGAGGTGGATACAAGTGCTGAATAGAGTCCTGGGACTGGGTCAGGGCAGAGACAATAGCAGAGCCAGAGAGTAGAAAGGGCTTGGCTAGTCAGTGACAATAATTCATATTTCTTATATTTTTCTATCCTTATTAGACCACGTATTTATCAGAATAATAATAGCTTCATTTTAGTCAGTGAGCCAAGACAAACTATTCTTTAAATATTTACAACCACTCTAAAAGGCAGGTGCTATTATTACTCCCATTTTATAGGTGGTAAAACTGAGGCTCATTTTAGGAATTAATCAACTTGCCAGAAGTCACACAGCAAGAAAGTGATGGAGACATGAGTCTCAGGTAAATCTCCTAACGCTTTATGTTCAGGCTCTTAACCACAGTAATTTACCCCTTCGCTATAATCATATCCAGGCCACTGGGACTTTTTTAGAAATTGGCTTTTCTTTTAGTCTCCAAAGACTACTTCAAGTTGTTGAAGCCACCAACCTGACTGGTTGATTCCTTTGCCAGGATGGCCCATGGTCATTTGCATTCTGCAAACAAGAGCACCCCCCCCAACTGTCCTGATGGTCCCCTGTCCCTGGTGACTCTGCAGGAAGATGTCCAGCCAGGTAGCGAGCACCAGGCAGGCGGCCTCATTGCTGGGAAAGGTGATCTGAGAAGCGGTGGTGGTCAGCATGTGGATGAGGCAGTAACAGGCCCGGCAGATGCAGTTATTGGAAACTGCACTCATTAGAATACTGTAATTGGTTCCTGCAGGGCATTTGAGGTTAGTGACACAGAGGAGAAAAAAGAGGAGGGGCAGAGGGGGAGTGCACTGTATGGATTTTGTTCTCTTTTTTTCCCTTGTCTCCTACCAGCCTGGCTCACAGTGGGGGGTTGAGGAAGGAGGCCTAGATGTAAGGCAGAGTGGGAGTCCCCTGACCCGCACTCAACATGTTCTCCCAGCTCAGCTTCCCTGTGAGAGCTCTCTCTCTCCTCCACCCTTCATCAGGAGCTCATGGGCTTCATTCCACCTTTTTGTCAGAGATGAAAGCTACTGATTAGTACATTCAAAGAAAATTGTTGGAACCTGATGTGAACCCCTCCCAGAACGAATGTGGCAAACAGGACTTTTTAAAGAACCTAAGGCAAAGGTCAATGCTTAGTCCATAGTCTTATGACCTGAATGGGTGACCTTCAAGGATCAGTGAAATTCCGAGTCACCAGGCAACACAAAACACTTTGTTACCCACAAGTAAAGTTGGACTTGGCAATCAGCGTGTGAGGGTGCTCCCAGTCTGTAGTGTGAAGAAAGGAATGGGGGTAAGTCCCCAACCTATGGGGTTGAATTCTCTTTCTGAACAGTCTTTACTGTTAGGAGGTTAACACGAAATATGACCTTGTGATACCAAATTCAGCATTCCCAGTATGCCCTACCCTGTCTTTATGAAAAACTTGATAGAGGTGATTAAGAATTTCTTGCTCAGAGTCAGGAGACTTCTGGGGACCTGGATATGTTCTACATTTTGATCTGGGTGTGATTCTATGGTTTTAAGCATGGTGAAATGTATTTCAGTCCAGTTCAGTCACTCAGTTGTGTTCAATTCTATGAGACCCATGCACTGTAGCACGCCAGGCCTCCCTGTCCATCACTAACTCCCGGAGTTTACACAGACTTATGTCCATTGAGTCGGTGATGCCATCCAACCATCTTGTCCTCTGCCACCCTTTCTCCTCCCGCCTTCAATCTTTCCCAGCATCAANGATGTGAACATTTCAGTTCAGCCTAGTGTATGTTGAGACTTGTCTGTTTCATTCATATATGGCAGTTACCTAGGTGGACTATGAAATCCCGCAGTGCAAAACTGTGGTTTCACACTGCTTTCCTGCCTCTTAGAGTGTACACATCAGTGCTTTTATAGGACAAGCTCTTCATGCCTTTGAAATCAATGTTTTGGGGGGAGGGAAAGGGAGTCCCAAAGACAGGTGGTATTGATAATGGGCAATGATAAGTCATTAGCTGGATTAAGTAGATTCTTTCCATGCTTCCACTATCCAGGCCCTGAATATTCATCCAGCTCTATACTGAGCCAAACATTCTTAAAAAAAGAAGTGTGACTGAAAATTAGCCTCAGGCTATATGGAAAGTTAGGGATGGTCTGGCTTGGCTCGGGCAGGTCAGGTTTTCCCTTAGCCTGGCTTCTCGTCTGCATGACATGAAGGATTCCAGAAAAAATAAAGAAAGAAGAAATAACAGAGAGAGAGAAGAAGAGAAAGAGGAAGAGAGAAGACAAGGAAGCAAGGAAGGGTATTATAAAAACAAAAAAGTAGGAGATTAATGGGAAAAGAATACTTAATAAAGCTCTCTTGGGCTCACACTCTTTTTTTTTTTCTTTTTTTTTTTGAGGCTGCTGTATTAAATTAAAGTCATACATAGGTTTCAAAGGAAATCACATTTCTGCAGTCTGGTGAGCCCACCTGACAATGCACGCTAACAGAATTGTAAATGTAAAGGGTAATGCTTGTCAGTGCCTGACAGTTCTAAATGGCCTTTTAGTTCAGTACGCAGAGCTGTCATAAAAAACATAAAAATGCATATGCAGACAGCTGAAACTGCTATGCACATCATTATCTGCAAATGGTATAAGTATCCTGAACAAAAGGCCTTCCAGTTTAAGGACATGCATAAGACATTTCTCTGCCTCCAGCTTTAAAACAAAGTGCTGTCAAGAAAACAAGATTCCCGGTGCCAGAACTGAGGTTTTTCTGTCAATCAGCGAGGTGCTACATTTGTACATATTTTTCTGACCCTGCATATGAGAAGAGCATTCTTAACAGATGTGTATTTAACTTGTGGCAGCTACATCTGTTTCTTCTGCATTTTCCTTATTTCTTTATCATTGTTCTAATAGACTGTGGCGGAAGGGCATTCTATTGTGTTCTTATTCATCATGTTCTATCTTTGCATTTTCCTCCCATTTCTTCTATCTCTTCTTTTCTTTAAAATCTTTATTTTATTTATTTATTTATTTTTCTTTGAGAAGGTCAAAGGTGCTCAAGTTTGTGCCTATGGTGATCAAACTTGTAGAGATGTTTGTTTTTCCTTCTCTGAGTAGTGACGTGTCTGCACTTTAAGACTAAAAGTTGCTTGAGAGCAAAAGCAATTTGTACAACATAATCGTCCTGCAACCTAGTTGCATGTCAGAATCACATGAAGAAATTTGCAAAATTCCCATTTCCTAGAATCCCCTGAAATGATCCTCTGAATCAGTCTCTAGAGTTGGGGCCAGGGCATTTATATGTTCAGCAAACACCCTGGTGGGTACCAAGGTTTTTTTCCTCAAGTTTTTAAAATTTAATTTTTTTGGCTGCACTGTGCAGCTTGTGGGATTTTAGTTCCCTGACCAAGGATCAAACCTGGGCCCTCAACAGTGAGAACACAAAGTCCTAACCACTGGATCACCAGAGAATTCCCACTAATTTTTCATTCATTCAGACACGCATCAGACCAACATTTATTGGGTATCTACCCTGTGCCAGTCACTGCGTTAAGCATATGATACAGACATGAACAAAAGACAAAGCCGCCAACCTTAAACAGCTTGCATTCTCTTCAGTGAATCAGGCCTGTAAGTATATAAACAAATATGTAAATACATTAGGTATAGAGAGTGATGAATATTTGAAAAACATATTATAGGACAGTGGCGCAGAGAGTAGTATGACCAGAGTGAATAGTTCATGTGTAAGCGATAGTTCAAGAAAGTTCATTCTAAGAAATCAAAGACCTGAATAATGAAAAGTCAGTCATAGGCATACCTAAGGAAGAATATTACCTCATTTTTATCTTTCAAAAGAATGGAAATTATTAGCACAAACTGAAGAATGAGGAAATAGATGCTTCAAGAAATCAGTAAGTTGCCACAAATCACAGTTAGGAAATAGCCGAAGTGAGATTCATACTCAAGTAAGGTACAGGTGAATCAACTCCAAGCCTGACTCTTATTTCCACACCTATCCAAATCCTGCCCAAACTGTGGGGTAAATCTGAAGTACCACCTTTCATTCCATCACCTAAGGTGCATCCTGGGGGAGGCAATGGCACCCCACTCCAGTACTCTTGCCTGGAAGATCCCATGGACAGAAGAGCCTGGTGGGCTGCAGTCCATGGGGTCGCTAGGAGTCAGACACGACTGAGCGACTTCCCTTTCACTTTTCACTTTGATGCATTGGAGAAGGAAATGGCAACCCACTCCAGTGTTCTTGCCTGGAGAATCCCAGGGGTGGGGGGCCTGGTGGGCTGCCATCTATGGGGTCGCACAGAGTCAGACACAACTGACGTGACTTAGCAAAAGCAAAGCAAAGGTGCATCCATCAATGCATCTATCCAATGTCTGCTGCTGCTGTAATGATTTTCCTCCAATGACCAATATCTACCTTGTTGCTGGAGGTAAACTAGAGCATAGGACCAGTAAGAAAATCAGACAATTGGCTGAAAATGTGGGCCCTGGACTCAGAGATCTTCTAGCTGTGATAGTAGACAAACTATGAAGCCTTGGTTACTCAACTTAAAAATTAGTAATAATAAGACTTACTTGAGATTTATTGTGAGGATTAAATAAGATAAAGCATATATGATACATAATACAGTATAGCATACAGTAGGCACTTAATAAATGCTATCAGTTGTTATTATGATGATTATTACCTTCAGTGCAGTTCAGTCGCTCAGTCGTGTCCGACTCTTGCGACCCCATGAATCGCAGCACACCAGGCCTCCCTGTCCATCACCAACTCCCGGAGTTCACTCAGACTCACATCCATCGAGTCAGTGATGCCATCCAGGCATCTCATCCTCTGTTATCGCCTTCTCCTCCTGCCCCTAATCCCTCCCAGCATCAGAGTCTTTTCCAATGAGTCCACTCTTCACATGAGGTGGCCAAAGTACTGGAGATTATTGCCTTACATTTCACTATTAGAGTAAGGCACTGCTATGGGGCAAACTGGAGCCGTCCCCAGAGCTCTGGCCATCCTGGTTTCCTCTCACCATGAGAGACAGAAAGTCCAAACCCTCTCACAGCCAGAGTGCTTAGTTACCCTCTGAAGCCCTTTCTAAAGAAGGCATCATTTTTCATACTATGTTTTCCTACTGTATTTTCTTCTAAGAAAACTTGGTTCTTCTAGCTATTATAAAAAATAATGCTCTCCTGCTCTATCTCTTGGGGTTTCACTTTTGCTAAGAGCAATTGCCTTTTATTGAATGTGCAATTCTGTTGCTATGGAAAATATATTGTGATTAATGAGGCCCTGACCAAGGTTACTTGGGACAGGCTTGGACTGGTTACCATCATGTCCTTACTTTGCACAGTGCCAGAGTTGGCTGTAGTGGGAACTGCATTGTCAACCCCATTAAGTAAATTTAGGACGGGATATGGTTAATAGAAGGAATGACTTTGCTCTGTAGAATTGTAAAATGATTTAGAAATGAAGTAACCTGAGAGGTCTCATGTGATGGAATGTATAATATATATAATTTTTAATTGCAGAAAGGAAAGAAAAATTAACAAGATAAATAGGAATTTATAAAATTTACCATATAAGTGGGATAGATTCCTATGAAAATTTTCATAATTTTAACTGTGTGAGAAAATGCTTGAATTACATATAAAGTATATACATATGTGTATATGTATATTACATGTATTAATATAATTTAAGCATATACATTATAGAGAGAGTCCAAAAGGGGCATCAGAAGTCATCAGTATAATCTCTGAGGGGACAAATCCATTCAATGGTATTTCCACAGTTGGTCTGAATTAATCGCCTCATATGATGGGAAATTCACTACCTTCAGAGGCAGCTCTACTGAAAAAGTTCTGCACTTTTATCTGACATCTAAACCTGCCTCTTGGTAACTTTCACTCTGGCTTTTTAGTACATGAAGAACAGATTCTCCCTTTTTTTTTTTTTCATAAAATGTTCTAGTTGAAAAGCGGCTTAGTGATCTCATTACTGAGGCTTCTCATTTTGCAGTTAACAAAACTAAGAGCTTCTTTTCCTTTAAGCCTTCCCTTCCAAGTATGTGAAGAACTATTGTTTTTCTTACTGCACAAGCTGAGCTTGAAGTGGTTGTGAATTCCAAATACTTAGTTGTCAGTTACAGTCCCAAGCTGGGACTCAGAAGAAAGGTCTGGTACAGAGCAACAGAATCGATAGTCATTGGTATGTTTCTTGGTAGCTAAACTCATGGAAATTATTGAGACTTTCCAAGAAGAAAAGATGAGAAAACCAGGCGGCAGGATGAAATCCTGAGGTTCTTCCATTTTTATCTTACCATGAAAGTTTGTTACCTGTTATAATAGTATAAATTAGATGTAAGTAACTGAGACCCTTCCCCCATGGCTGAGGCTGTTTTGTGTGACATTCAAAGATAACTGTTAAATACAAAAAAAAAATCTTGAAAAGCAATGTAAAATTCATCCTGTGAGTTTCTTTAAAAGGGGTAGTATAGAAATGCTTCTCAAAAGTTCTGCGTAATCTTTCCCTTTCTGAAAACTCTGACTCAAGACAGCTGCTAAAATCTCTCCTCCTTTCAAACTTTTCACTCTTTCTCTCTCTACAATTCCTCTCACCACTCCTCTGCTTTCTTTCCAAGTATCTTTTCTCTTTTCCCAAAGTCATGCTGCTGCTCTTAAACTGAAAGTCCCTGTTGAGCTTTCTGCTTCAAGTCATACTGGGCTTGCTAAGGATGGTTTGAAAGCTCCTAATACCCATTTTCCTTTACCACACATAGGAAAGCATGGAAAAGTCCCAGCTCCTTCACCTGCCCCCAGACATGGTTTTCATTTGTTTTCTTATTTAAAATTCTTATGAATAATTTCTGATAAGTCAATTTTCTCTGACACTGTAAACAACAGTCCTCTAAAGGTTTCTGCTAACCTGAACATTTTACCAGCACATATTATTAATATAAACAGTTGCTAACAATTTCACGGGGACTGAGTCAAAGGTAGAATCTAGTGGCATGCCAAGAGAGATCTTCTCTCAGTCGAGCAAGATCACTTTTACTTGAATCCTATTGGAGGGACTACACTAAGTGACTATTCATCACTAAACTTCACAGCTGGTGTAGGTGTAGCGAGCTGTCTGAAGCCCAACATGACATGGAATTAATTTCCATGGCTGCTAATTCATTTAAGACCATTTACTATCCAACATATTTCAAATGTATCAGATATTTGATAATTTAATATTTGGTATACAGCCCACTAATTTTTCCAAAAAGAAACTCTGACAAAAACTTTACTAAAATTCAGCTCATCTTGATTTATGTCCCATTATCTCTCAGTGTGGTCACACTTCTTTTTTTTTTTTTTTTNTTTGATAATTTAATATTTGGTATACAGCCCACTAATTTTTCCAAAAAGAAACTCTGACAAAAACTTTACTAAAATTCAGCTCATCTTGATTTATGTCCCATTATCTCTCAGTGTGGTCACACTTCTTTTTTTTTTTTTTTTAAGAAAATGGGCTATTTTGGCCTGTTTCATTCTTTGGGAACCCATGTTTGTCTTCACAATTCACCATATTCTTTGCTCAGGTTCTAAAGCTTTTCTAGTCAACAGCCTGTCCTAGAATTTTGGTCAAGTGTAGTTAAAATTAAGTTCCTGTCTATAGTTCCCAGAATTTGCTGTTTAAAAGAAAAAAATCATTAAAATGTTTATTTGCCTCTAGCATTCTGGCATGGACTCATCCCTGAAACAGTCTCAAAGATTACAAACAGCTTTGCTTAACAACATAATACGGGATCCATGTCCACATCCACACCCATGTTGTTAGCCTTCCCCTCCTTCCTTCCCTAGCAGTCAGGGGAGAAGTAAATTTCTCTTTCTACATAGAACACTGCAGCTCATCTGTAATTTTCCCTTTCACCTGCTGAAATGAAGCAATTCCCTTCTTCATCCTCTTCATGCCCCAAATGTAAGCCTGAAGACAGGTCCTCTTATTTGGAAGAGTCAGCTGCCAGAGAGACTTCACCATAAGGACAGCCCCCATCCAGTTTTGAAAGAGGAAGTGTGAGATGCAGAGACAAGGATTTCTGTATAGAGTCCTGGGTTCTGGACTCAGCTGTGCTATTAATGTTGTACTCTGACCCTTAGGCAGTTATTGAACCATTTTCTGCTGCTGTTAATCTAAAAACTACAGCTAATACTACCTTCCCCAGTGAATTCCAGGGTGGTTGAGAAAATCAAGAGAAGACAGTGCTAAGAAAAAAATATAAAGTGATAAAGTATGTCCTTGACGTATAAGGTTAGAATAATTCAACCTCAGAGCTGAGGCTTTAGGTCGAGGTTGTGCCCACTGGCCTCCCTTCTCTGTCTCGATTTTGGCGTTGCCTTCATTGGTCTCTCCCAGCTATTACCAACCTCGGTCTGTTTCCATCCTCTCAGTCCCAAACTTCCCAATTACTGGTCCTCATCCTGACACACTGCCTTGCACATTCTCAGCAAATGATTATTCACTAATTGGGAAAACAATCCAAACTTGTGAGGGAATGGGTCATAATGTGTTCCCTCTCCAGGCAACAAACAGCAATCCCTGGACCACCATGGAAGTTATGTTCCTGAAAATTACCAGGGTTGACAAAACCATGCTTAACAATGTCAAGGTTGTCTAACAAAGAGGAAATTGGAGGGAAGGGGCATTACAAATAAATGCTTTCATATCTATTTTTAAAACACAAAAAGAAAATGATTCTAGAAGGCATCTATTTCCAGATTACACTCATCCATGTTTAAAACTTGCTTCCAATATCTCAAGTGTCTATGAAATATTGCTGTCAACTTCTAAGGCAGATTCTTTCTCTAGTTTTCTATTAAGCAAAACCTTGATGTTCTAAAATTATGTTCACAAATTGAAAGCTTGTCTGTTGAATGTGGCCCAAGATACATCTTTTTTTTTTTTTCATGCAGTCTATTTAAACATTTTCTAATTTGAATGCCTTTAGACAGGTCATGTTCTTTCCTAATTGTCATAGTCTATATCACTCTCTACTGTTTACCACTGGTGATATTTGTATATTAGCATAAAGAACACAAAGAAATGATAAGAAATTCTAGGTGCTAGTTCAACGAAAACACAAATTAGAAGTAAAATAATGTTGTCTCAGCTCTCCCATGTGTTAGCGTTATGATCTTGTTCTCGCCCCTTCTAAGGCTCAGTTTCTTCTCTATAATGAGGGATCAATATCTTCTCTTCAGAATTGATGTGAAGGTCACATAAAATAATGTTCATGAATGCAATTCATACACTGTGAAGTATACAATAAATACAGAGTATTTTAAAGTGACAGCTCCCATCTAGTGCAACTCTCCCCCTATCTACACTTATTCGAATATCCTGCACCCTATCACCATCTGCCAACCAAACTTGGTAAGAAATACAGGAGCAGAAGACAAAGGGTTATTTACCTTGGTAGTTAATGTCCTATATGGTTCTGTTTATATAGGACTGTCTACAATTTTTCAGGCTAAAAATTACTCTGCACAGTTGCTTAATGGCCCTTTTATCTTCTCTTTAATCACATCTAGGACTTCTCACCATTCTCCCATTAGAGTTCCCATTTGTCTGTTTGATCATTTTCCTGATCCTTATTTGTATGCAGTGCAGTACATGACACTTGCTATATTTCTAGGCTAACTGATAGCAATTGGGGCCAAATGAACCAAGTAGCCAAGCAAACAGTAGAAAAATTATATTTTCCTAATTACATAAACATACATGCTTATAGAAGTTTGAGCATATAGATAGATAGACACAGAACAATAGTAAATATGGCATATTCACTGTTATGTTGGAGGTACCTTCATTAAAGCAGTGGCTCTAAACCTAAGAAGCTTAATAAAACATATACAGATACTTAGACTCTAATACCGGAGATTCTTATGTAATTTGTCAGGGTGATGTCTAGCCATTAGTCTGTTTCACAAAGCTCCCCTCCCTCAATTCAATCTAGTGAGTAGCCAGTACTGAAAACAACAGGAATAAATCATGGAACTAGTCTTATGTGCATCTGAGTCTTGCTGTGTCACTCAGCAAATATTCTTCTTTTTTCATGATAAAGATATTTCCCCTCAGAATTACAAATAGTAATAATCTACTCCCTCTACAAATTCAGCTCCCAGGAATTGCTTTTAGAGAAACACAAGTCTAATGTGTAAAGACAGAGATTCAAGGTGACACAGTATCCATTGAGTAACAGTGGGAGCAACTCCAATGCTCATCCATAGAGGATCGATCAAAACATTCGTAATAATAAGGCACAGCCAATACAACGAAACACCACACAACCCTTAAAAAGAATGGCCTATGTATGGAAGTCACTGTGTGAACTGTACCCAGAATACAATTTTATATGAACAAAAGCAAGATGTAGGATGATATATATACAAGATATATTTTTGTATCAATGTCTCACCCTCAAGTGAGATGACTAACAAATTATAGAATCTCAATCAATGGTTCTTCAATTAGTAGGAAAAAATTCTACACAAACATCAAGCTATTTACGGAGTTAAACTTAGATGAGATGGGGAAAGGAAGACTTCTACTTTTCACTTTACATTTCTCTTTATTAGTTAAATGTTTATAAATGGAATAGATTATGTATGTAAGTTTTAAAAGAGAGGAAAACTACTCCCTCCCCTCACACACGCTTCTTTCCAACACAAATGTTAATCTGGCTCTTTTAAAAAAGAAAATGATGGACACTCAACTGGCTGGGTTTCTCTGCAGATCAAAAACACCCTGCATCTTTTCCATTCAGCATTCCATTAAAGTATAGTAGAGCCAAGTCCTGTGTGTGGGAAAATGTGTCTTTATGTGTGTGGATCCCGTTGTAGTTACAACGGCCCCTCCCTTTGGTAACAATTTAACACCCACATGCATCCTCAGGAAGGTCAAAAGGGAAAGACAAGAATAAAAAAACATGTTTAAGAAATGTTAACTAGCTCCCACTTCCAAAATTCTTTTCCCTCACGTTAAAAAACGACATCATGCATGTTTCCATGAGTGTCTGGTGGCTTTAATAAAATGAGTGGTGATATCGTCCATAGAAGAAGTGGGAAGCTGGCAAGCTGGCAGCATGCTTTCCGTCGGAAATGAGGCACTGTGCTGGGAATACCATTGGATTTTACAACATAAATTTAAAAGTCATCATGCTTAATTCTGTATCCTTTCATAATTCCTACAGGAGCCTTGTGGCCATTTTGAAATGTTAGAGTCCTAGGAAAATAAAAATCATGGTATTTCCATATTTATGGAAAACCAGCACCTTTCAGATGATTTTTTAAAAAATCAAAATTCCACTCACAAAAGAGAAAGTAGGTAGTTTCCTGTAATTTTATATTTGAAACTTAAACTTGTATCTCTATTAGATTTAACTGGCAAATCACAAATTCTAATCACCAGAATGTTTTAAGGTGTTTCAAGTGAAAGAAACAAGCTTGGGGGACTCATAACGATATTTGGGAGGCACTTCTGAATGTGCTGGGGTATCATGCAACTGTAAAAAAAAAAAAAAAGTTTAATTTTGGAATCCTTAGACAATGCACATTTTAATACTAGTTTTACCCTCAAGTCTCTATGTATGCTCAAATGTGTTACTAAAACTTTGTGTCATACTCTTATGACACATGGAAGTCGGCCAGTGTTACAAATCAGGGCTTCCTCTTTCCCATTCCCCTCAGAGCTGGTTTATCAGCACACAGGGTTGAGCCCACGTAGAGGACTAGTATTATGAGAGTCCAGGTAAAAAGCCTATGCTTGGAAGCACTAGAGGAAAATGTAAATGTATGACTTAAATCCCATGTGGGCAAAGACCATGTGTGTTTTCTTGGAGAATTTATGCCACGACAGTGGGCAGCACAGGAGCTGGCATAGAGTAAGTACTGGGGAGGTATCTATTGAATGGATGCAGTACTGGTGGGAGGATAGAATTCTCTGCAGCAGCATCAGGTCAGACCAGACCAGTCTCCCACAGGAAGCCTTCCTGAGCTGTACATTTCTCTACAATCACCCAGGAAGCAGGTTGTCACTCTCTGTACAGCCCTGATTTGTAACACTGGCCAATTTCCATGGTATAATATTCCCACTACAGATAATTTCAAGCTACCAGTGGTTTGATAGGAGGCTCGAGACATTCCTAAATGCTTCATCACTGGTTTTTATAAGCTGTTAAGAGGGAGTTCTAGCACACTATTGGAGACCAGTGGGTTTCTGTGTCCTATTTAGCCCAAGAAATGGCAACATTTGTTAGATTCTTGATGAGCATCCACCAAATTCCTCTTAATTCCAGTCTAGATTCTTCTTCAAGAAACTACACAGAACTTCTAGGATATTCTCCAAATCCACAGGTCAATAGCCAGGGTGATTCCAACTGGCCCCTCATCTTGGAAAGAAAAATGCCCAACTAGGCTAAAGAGTGTTCTTTAGAATGCTGAAATACCATCTTACAAAACGAAAACAAACAAAAAATCTGCACATAACCCTTTCAAACTTATGGTGTGATTTCTAAGTTTAAGAAAAAAAAAACACAAGTGGCTAGGAAATAATTAATGTCCGGGTAGGAAAGAAAAAAACAAATGAGGTCAAAAGAGAGAGGGAACCTGTTCGTAAGTCCTTCACTTTGTAAACAAGTCTCACTACACCGAATGCATGCTAGTTCAAGGGAACAAACTTTCCATACAAGTGTTGGGTGGGGCCTAAAGGTCCTTACCCAAATGGAAAGCTATTTGCTATTTCACAAAGTACTCCAGATAAAAGTACATGCTCCATTAAACTTGACTTAACACCAAGTGCAATTGATAAATATTTGTGAAGAAGCTACATAGGCAAGGCAGTGCCCTTGAGAGGTATGAAATACATTCCCTATCCTCCAGAAATGTGTAGTTTGGTTGGGTTGAGTTTATGTATACTTGCAGAAGGATGGCTTGAGGGTGCAAAATTAGGCGTTCCCCAGACGAGTGGTTTTCATGGGAAAGGTCAATGAATCCGAAACCACTCCAGGCTGCTTTCCAGTCTGTTTACTATCCAGTCTACCTGCACCCAACCTAATCCCTTTCTTACCCTTTCCACTTCAGTCACAATAAATTTGTCTCTGCCTCAAGCAAGGCATGCTCTCCTGCCTCTCTAGGGGCCTTCTCATATTCTGTTCCTTTTTCCTGAAAAAGGCCCAACCACCTTTCCTTCCCAAATCCTCCCGAACATGTCTCTCTTGGAGGCAGACTTTAGATCTCAACCTAGCACTGCTTTGATGTTTTGTTTCTTCCAAAATACCTTCTCTGACCAGACAAACTCGGTTTCACGTTCCTCCTTCGGACTGCAAAGTTCTGTGTGAATTCTACCATCCCCAGCTAGGTATCACACCTAATTCTAATTTCCCATTTATACTTGCTTGTCCTCTGTGAGAGCTCATCTGTAGCAGCATGCTCTGTGATAAATATTTAACATGCATTGTTTCATTTGAGGCAACTCTTTGTTATATACTATTTTGCAGAGGAAGAACCGGGCTCAGAGAAGTTAAATACTTTGGACCTAGAGTCTGTCATACAGAGTGAAGTAAGTCAGGAACAGGAAAACAAATATCATATATAACACATGTATGTGGAATCTATAAATAGAAAAAGAGTGGATGAATCTAGTTCCAGGGCAGGAACAGAGATGCAGATAGTAGAGGACACACGTGTGGGGAGAAGGGGAAGGGAGGGTGGGTTGGATTGGGAGATTAGGTTTCCTGCATAAAATCGATAGCTAGTGGGAAGCTGCGGAGCTCAGCTCAACTCAGCTCGGGATGCTCAGCTCCGTGCTCTGTGATGACCTAG
>SJYV01055892.1:14382-153519 GCA_006410875.1 Neotragus pygmaeus
AAAAAATGCTCTTCAACAACTGAAACCAGGGTGCATCAAGAAACACAGAAATGAATTGAAATCTTGTGCACTTTTCCTCAAATGAAAAAAATCCATGTGTTCATTTATAAATATTTATTAAGTTCTTGTGATGGTAGGCCTTGTAACTCATGCTGGTGCTATATCAATGGACAAGAGAGACTCCTGACTTCACTGAGCTGAGAGTTCAGTTATCAATACTTACCTTGAGAATCAATGGTGTGGGTAAGGTCTGTTACCACCCCAGGCATTTATTTCTCTATGTATGTCACCATGGAGCCTAGGGAATTAACACCATCTTTAGCTCAAGGGGTAGATCTTGATTGGCCTAAATCAATTAATAAAATCACATCCCTATTGTTGCAATTATCATGATCAGAGATGGGCACACTAACTGTGTCAGTCCAAACAGACTGAAGACTCTCAATGATTGAGGAAAGGAAACTAACTCCTCTGTCTCTTTACTGCCTCTGCCCTATTCCTGCTGGACATGAGTGAAGAAGAAACCTGCCATCCTATAGCCATTGAGTGGCAGATTTACGGGGAATATGGAAAGCAAAATGGAGAACAGAAGAAATCAGGTCTTTGGTAACATGAGTAAGATACTAGATCAAACCCCACCTGAAGCTCCTTGACTTTAAACTATTTTTTTAATCTGTATATCAGTTATAGTTGGATTTTCTATCACTTAAGAGATAAAAGAATGCCAATACGTACAGTGATGTCTTATTTCTTCAATAACGTTGAAATAAAATACTCGTGGACTTGTTCCACCTAATTGAAACTTGACATTATACATCAAACCATTTTGATTTAAGCTATTTTTCATGGGAATTATTTCAAATTATTTGCTTCAGTACCTTCAGAATTATACCAAGTAGAGAATCGCTAGTGCTCCTATAATATTGACTGTCTCCTCCCTGTTCCCATAGTACTCTGACACCTTCACAAACAGTTGACATGGATTAGACTGTGGTCCAAATGCTAAATATTTCTGAATATTGTCCTTTAAAAAAGCTGCTTCCTATAATTTTGCCATTAACAATCCTAACTTCCAGCTTCTATTCTGTGTGAAGATCACCAAGCCAGTCTCAAATAGCTTTTCCTTCCCTGTAATTTATTGCTTATAAATCTGTTTTAAACTAAGAAACCAAATAACTAAACCTGCTAGAATTATGGCTAAAATAAGAGTGAATGGACACTAAATAAACGGCCTGAGGGCTGTGGTGAACAATCTCCTATGAATCACAGGCTCCTAATCCTGTTGTTGGAATGCTAAGGTTCCATAGGAAAATGTCAGAAGCCCCTTAGAGGGCATAAGAAGTCATACAGCTATGGAGTCTTGGGACTCCCAAATTCTGCTTCAGTCAGTATATAAATCTCCATTATTATGTATTATAAAACAGATAAACAGAGTTCTAGAGAAAACTTCACTTGAAAAAAAGGATTCAATTGTTTAGGAACAAAGATGGAAATTGCTCTTCTCTACCAGTTACCTATGACAGATCGCCATTCTATCATTCTACTTGTTCTCTTCAGGTAAAATATTTTCCATGGGAGAGAAATTCTTATATGTGGAAACTTACCTGTACCGTCCCAATGAGGACAAATGATATACCCCATCTCTGCCTTGAAGACCCCCAATGGCTTAATTTAGCTTTACAAATGTTGTTTATTCAAATCTCACTTCAACAAAATTCACCTTTGCAAGGTCAACCTATCTATCTACCTATGGAATAAAAGTCTGTCATCTTCCCATTACTTTAAGATGTCATCAGTTGTAAGATGTGCCATTATTGTAGGTAACACCAAGAAAAAAAGAAAGAATTACAATTAAACCATAAACCACAGATGCCTTTTGAGCAATACCTCACATGCAACAGTTCTGTGGAGACTTTGGCCCATTTCTATCTTAGTTTATGCCCCAGAATTTCTCTGACATTGCAGTGTGACATACCTGCAGTTTTGATCCTTTCACATTTGCAGCAGAAGATGTACAGAATTTATGCCCCATGGGGCAACTTGTTACCAACAGTAGACAGGGTCCTCAGGCAGATGATACTGAGCAACACTTTACAAAGGTCTCCACAGAAAGTCTAGGATGATTTATAAGTCACCTATAACCCTGACCATTCAATAACACCACCTTGCCTTAACATCCTCTCCTTCCCTGTTCCCTCACCCACTGCTGACCTGGGAGACTGATTCCCAAATAAACTACCTGCCTCAGGTGCTACAAATAGTAATTCTCAGGCATGCACCGGAGAAGGCAATGACACCCCACTCCAGTACTCTTGCTTGGAAAATCCCATGGACGAGTCACAACTGAATGACTTCACTTTCACTTTTCACTTTCATGCATTGGAGAAGGAAGTGGCAACTCACTCCAGTGTTCCTGCCTGGAGAATCCCAGGGGTGAGGGAGCCTGGTGGGCTGCCATCTACGGTGTCACACAAAGTCGGACTGAAGCGACTTAGTAGCAACAGCAGGAATGCACTGTGACTAGTAAAACATTTCCGTTTCTGAGCTGTTAAGTTGTGAAGATATTTGCATCTTAGAATCATGAAATATGGTCATTTATTATGGAAGAAACTGACATCAAAGACAAGCACTTCACTCCTAAATGCGTAAATAAGCACTGTGATTTTCTTTGTAAATGGTTCTGTTTCAGTGTCACAACTTTGCATCTCTCTCTACAGCCCAGGACAATATTCCCTGCTTTGCCTCTGTAAATTACTCAGTTTTCAAAGAGAGACTGGATTATGTTCACTTCACTCTACAGAAAGGAAGGAAAGTCCATTAGAGACTTTTAAGATCTTACTTTAAATCTGTCCCTAATTGGCTTAATAAACAGTACCTGCATCCACCCTGGTGTTCATAATAGAAACTGGAAATCGCTATCATTTCTATTGCCAAGTCATGATACTCAGTTCATTAGGAAGTTATGCTGAGCCTGCCTCCTTAAAATGTCTCACATCTGTACCCTTCCCTCTGTCTTTGCTGCATCTACCTCTTCCACCTATTACATACCATCATTTTCTTTTACCTAAAAATTCACTGCATCTAAACTGGCCCCTGCTTCTACTTTACTGTTCCTCAACCCATTTCCTGTATTACTTCTCCCTCCCTCCTTCCATCCTCCATTCTTTTATCAAATAGTTACTGTCTATGTGCCATACTCCGTGCTTTTCTTCATTATTATTTTCATGATGCATCTTCTTTTCATCCTTCTATTTTCAACCTAACTGATTTTATATTTAACTTATGTCTCTTATAAATGGCACATAGACACATCTTCAAAAATTCACTTTTTAAAAGAATTTACCTTGTTTGTAATTTTTACACTTTTAGTTTTCTACTTTTCATATATTTTTATTTCTTTATTTCTACTTTCCTTCCTTCTTTTGAATTCCTCAAGTATGCTTATACTCATTTTTTCTCTATTAGGTTTTAAGTTCTATATCCTTGTATTTTATTTTTAGTAATTATTTTAAAGATTTCAATATGCAACCCTGAATTTAATAGTCTATGTTTACCACCTTTTCCACTTCCTGAATAACAACAACAACAACAACAACAACAACAAAAACACATTAGCTTCATTACTTTTTTCCCTTGCATCCTCTTTGCTACTGTTGACATGTCCTTTTACTTCTATGATGTTATGAGCTCCTTAACAGTTTTATTATTGTTGTTTAAAACAGTGTTTGTTAATATTCATTCATCTATTTACCATTTATGGTGCTCTTCATTTCTTCTGGCTTCCACTAGGGAAAACTTTTCTCCACCCTGAAGAATTTCCTACAGTAGTTCTTGGAATACCTACTTGTTTGCAATTAACAATCTCATAATTTGTCTAAAAAGTTCTCTCCTTATCACTCATTATAGAAGAGTATTTTTACTGGTTATATAAATACTGATTGAAAGGTTTTTCCTCTCACCACTTTAAGCAATGCAATTCCATTATCTTTTGACTCCAGTAACATTGAATAGAAAGTTATCGCTTCTTCTTTGAAAGTAATGTGTCTTTTCCATCTGGCTAAGCTTTTTTTTCCCCCTTTATCTTATAACTTCTGACAGATTAAATAAGATAGGCCTATGTAGTTTGTTCTGCTTTTATCTTAAAGTGCATCAAGCTTTCTGAATCTGTAAGTTAATAGTTTTCATCAATTTTCAAAATTCTTGACGATTTTCTGCTTAAATATTTATTTCTGCCTTGTTTTCTCTCCTGGAATACTAACTGCATGTAATCTTTTCATTGTTTTGAGTATGGTTCTTGTTCTTTCCATTCTTTTTTTCTCTTTACATTTCAATTTGAATACCATCTATTAATCAATTTGTGCATTTACTAGTTACATATTCTACTATGTCCAGACTCCAGTTTGAATATTGTGTTTGTACTTCTAGACAACTTAATTCTTTTCATATAATTCTTGATTGAAATTCTAAAATTTTTCATTTTTTTCATCTGTCAATTTTCCTTAGAACATTTATCATAGTCATTTTATACTTCTTCTCTGTAATTTCCAATACTTTATCTGCAGGTCTGTTTCTATTAGCTGTTTTTTTTTTTTTCCTTGATCATTGCACAAATCTTCCTGCCTCTTTTGTGTCTTGTCATTTTTATTCTATGCTGAACACTAAGATGAAAGAACCATAGAATCATCATATTTTACTTTCTACCGACAGGGGTTCGCCTCTCCTCCGTTAGCCAGTAAGGAGCTGATCAGTATAACTCTATCAGGGGTTGACTGGATTATGACCGAGTTGCACTGTTAGTAAAGTTTGGGTCTTCCCTAAGTGCTTCAGTGGTAAAGAATCCACCTGCAGGAGAAACAGGACACAGGTTCAGTCCCTGAGTTGGGAAGAGCCCCTGGAGGAGGAAATGGCAATTCACTCCAGTATCCTTGCCGGGGAAATCTCACGCAAGAGGAGCCTGGCGGGCTGCAGTCCATGGGGTCACAAAAGAGTTGGACATAACTTGGCAACTAAACAATAGCAACAACTGCATCTTTCGTTCCTCTGGCATGGCCCTTCCAGGTTTTTGTTTGGGAAACTTGATGAGTCTCCTCAACTATGAAAATGTAAACCTTTAAAGTTAATTCTTCAGCTCCATGTCTTACAGAAGTTACATATTTGGCAAATGTCTTGAGGAAAGAGAAAAACTGTGTATTTTGTTTGTTTGTTTGTAGTAGGTCCCCCATTCCCTATAGTGGGATGTTTCCTCCTACACACCTAGAGTGACCAGTTCAATCTGGTTTTCCTAGAACTCTCCTAGTTTTAAACCTAAAAGTCCACTTTCTGGGAATCCCCTGATGCACAGATGGATTAAGACAATTGCTCACACTACAAGCACTGCAAGAGTGTGAGAGCTTTCACTTCTTTCTCCTCAGCCCCTCAAGTCTCACATATACTCTTAGAACTCAGCATGTCTCCCTGTGTTTGGGGCTTCAATATTTTGAAATGATTGAAATGAATGAAGTGGCTAAAAATGAAATATTGAAAGATGTATAGATACAACATGGTATTTAAAAGGTATAAAGAAATGTGAAGTAGGAGGTTTGTATCACATTTAAGTAAACATAAACAATAACCCAGCAATGGAATGAAATCACAAACAATTTGCAAATATTGTTTGATCTTGACTGCCAAAACCTCTCAGTATTTATCTTTCCTCCATAAAATCCCTCCCTATAATTTAAGTCCATATGATTTAAGTCCCTCCATATGATTGTCTTAGGCCAATATTACAATTTGCAAATGACTCCAGTTAAGAAAATTGCCAAGGACCACTGGATTTCCTATCAAGGAATCTTTATTTTCTGGGGTTTATCTAGTTCTTGTTGTTCCCATAGCTGTCTTTTGTTTTGACAAGTTGATTTTTGTAATTTATTCTTTTTTCCTGGTTATTTCAATAGCATTTTTTTTACCTGCCATATTCCTATTAGAGTCAACTCTGAGGCAGGAGTCCATAGATTATATCTCTTAATATGTAAACGTGTTAGGTAAGTGCTGATATTATGTCTATAAAGGGATCAGGGAAGAGAAATGAATCGAATTGTGTAGCTTATAAGAATCTAGCTGGAATCTAAGACTGCCAAGCTCCAGAATTTTTATTCCATAAACTATAATAATATCCTTCTAAAAACTAGGAAGCCAAGGTTTAGAAAAACTTAATTGATTTGCTCAAGGGAAAGATAGAAACAGCAAAGGTTAAATCTTAAGAACTCCTGACTCTTGATCCCGAGATCTTTTCAGACCTACATAAGAGGATATCCAGCATCATATACATATGAAGAAACTGGTATAGTAATTATTACTATATAAAGGAAAAGTACATGCAACATTTTTCATACATCATTAGTGACCACACTGTGCATGGAGAATTTCACTCATTTATACTATGCATACATTGTCATATTTTATCCAAGGGCTGATACCACATAAATACAACTTCAAAAAATTATTTTTAAATCAATAAATATAGTTTCCAAATTCGCTAGCTGCAATGCCTTGTTTTTAAAAGCGGGATTGCTTTTCCTGATTAAAAAAATCATAAGGGAGGCGGAACTCTTCTAAAGTGGTTACCAAGAACACTGATTAGAAATGGTGGTAGAAGGGATGTGAGGGAGGAGCTTAAAGGTTCTTTAAGAGCCTTATTTTTTTCAGTTAGGCTGATCTGGTTTCTTCTCTGAGAGTTTTCTTCTTCAAAAAGAGGAAATACCACAATGGAATTGAGGAAATGACTCCTTTTTTGTGGAGATAGAGCAAGATGATGCCAAAATGATAGAATTTAAGTAAAAAAAAAAAATTAAACACCTGCTTCTAAATATCCCTCCTGTGGGCCTGTTCTGTTCATAAGTGCCCACTATTAAGACTTCTTCTATGGATGAAAGACCTGGAAAGGTGTTATGAAAATGGAAATATCTCCTGGGATCAAAGGTAGAAGCGGGTCCACGGCTAAGATTTCACTGTACAGCAGAGGTCAAGTTGCAGGTAGGGGTCCTAGTAAAATCCTGATGAACCAAGGAACAGGTGATTCTGGGCTCCCAAAGGCCAGAGATGACTGATTCTCCCCCAATCCTTCCCCTCATCTATTGCCCTAGTGTGATCCTGCAAAGGAAAGCTTAGCCTTGGGCTCCTCTTCTTTACGACTTATGGCACACTGCAGCCCTTCTACCCAGAATTTGCAGGAATAGCTCACGTTAATTGTTTAGACTGATCACAAATGTGTACGATGTTAGAAACTAGGGGCTCAAGATGAATAAGGCCATCTGGTTAGGTATTCAAATCCACATTTTGCCATTTATGCATTTCTTCAACAAATATTTATGGAGTACCAACTACGCAATAGGAGCCGGGGCTACAGTAATGCAGGTGACAGGCATGAGTAATTTCCAGAAACTTCTATACCTAGGAACAGCAGAGAATACATATTGGCCACATAAACAAACCAAATGCACACATTTACTACGAATTTAATCTTGTCATTGATTTTTTTTTTTTCTGAATTCAGTGATATCCTCAGAGTATAACCAAAATCTCAGCAGAGAAGTCAACAGAAAATTGCGTGCATATGGCTACTCGCATCCATCCTGACTAATGTGTTGTAATGTCCCTATTTCTCCAAGCAAGCCCCAAACACCTCAGGAGCTGTATTCAAGCAGCAGAAATCTGGCTGTGTATTGCCAGGTCAGTGTCATTCAATCTCGGACTTAATGTAGTTGGGAGAGCGAAAGACAGAGGCGCAATATGGAGGAAGAAGCAAGCTCCAGGGTTGCAGAGAAGAAAGGTGAGGCAAACAATTGAGGCAGAAGACTGTTCAGCACTTGATGAATTGTTAGGAATTCAGAAGCCTCAGTAACCTTTGAGAAACTTCACCAAAATTCTAATCTTCAGAGATAGGCAATATACAAGACATCTGTGAAGGTCAAGATACTCTCCAAGCTCATAACAGAAGGGACCTTTCTCCCTGCTGGTTCCTAGCCTGACACTGCTCATGAGTAACTAACCAGCAGCCATAAAAGATCACCTCCAACATGTCCTTTCTGCATGACCAGGACTGCTGGGAGGTGGTGAACTTCATTTTCTTAGCTTTTTGTGGCTTCTGAGTGTGGATTTCCATTTGTGTCAAGCCAATGAATGGTAAATATCAAGTCCTTGACTTTCTCAGACCTGTGGGACTGGTGTAGGAAAAAAATAAAAGGATTCTCAACAGTTTTATGCTCCTTTCTTAAGCTGACCTCTCCTCTCTGTTTAGAGTTCTATTGCCTGGTGTACAGAGAAGTAATAAAACACGGCCGAGTACAGTGCAAGGTTAAGATGTCATACATCCACATTGGGGAGTATTATGAAACGGCTCCATGAGACTCAGAAGCAGCATCAAACCTGAGTCCCTGGCTCCTCTTCTGTTTAAATCACTGCCTTAGCATTTTGTAAATTGATGCCATCTGCCTTAGGAATATGACGTATATTACAGTCTCCAGCCTCAAACCTTTTTAATTGAAGTTCCAGCTAAACAACTTGATGTATGATCTTGGAAAAATCACTTCATCCTTAGGAAGCCTCAATTTCTTCATCTGTAAAATGGAAACCAATAAAAATGCCTTTCTTGTAGGGTTGCTTTAAGGATTAAATAGGAATGAACTTTAAACTCTTAGTTCCTAGCAAATAGTCAACATTAAGGCATGTTTGCTAATGTGTTTATATATGTGCACGTGCATACACATAGCTATGTCCTGTGGGGGAGAGGCTCAAGAAGTTTGGTCAAGAGCTTGAGTAACACACACACATACACATTTGTATGAATATAGGTATATGTGTGTGCAAATAGCAGCCTGCCCTGGGGTGAAGTGAATCACTAGCATCTGGGCAAAGGGATGTCAGCAGAATGAGGAACAACAGGTCTATGAATTTTTCTTTGTGTCTACCTAAGTCTCTGTGAATCTTTTGCTTACCAGATTATAACTTATTTTATCTATTTTATATAATTTGCCTCTACTTTGAAATATATTGGAAAAGACCCTGATGGTAGGAAAGACTGAAGGCAGGAGGAGAAGGGGACGATAGTGGATGAGCTGGTTGGACGGCATCACCAGCTCTATGGACATGAGTTTGAGTAAGCTCCGAGAGTTGGTGATGGACAGGGAAGACTGCAGTCCATTGGGTCACAAAGAGTCGGACATGACTGAGGGACTGGACTGAACTGAACTGAAATATATTTCTGTTTCCTTTAATGACATCACACACTCTTTCCTGATGATTCTTTGCAAGCCCTCTCCATACCTGGCACAGGATCATATACACTGCTGCCAGTAGCAACCCTCCCACAAGTCCAATGGGGTCTTGTGTCTGCTCAGTCCCCGCAAACTGAACCCCAGTGGGCTCTCAGCCTTGCCCCAGCTCTGTTCTCTTCCTTCGTGCTCTCCGCTCCCCGCTTCCTCCCTTGGTGTTCTTCCCACAGCATCCCACGCACCACCCCATGTGCACATCTGTCATCAACTTCTTCGGTCTCACAATTGTTCTGTCTTTTCTCAGTAAACTTGTGATTCATTATAAAATTAGCATTCCCTAAACCCACAAGCATGCATTTCCATGTGAACACCCACATACCCATACACACATAGAATTTTGCTTTACATTGGAGAGAGAATGACTAGGTAGAGTATACATATAACAAGGAAAGAATCACAAATTACAAACTTTTTTTTTTTTCCTGAGCTGTGGGATCACCACATAGATGAAGCCAAATCAGAGAGTAGTTGGCTTTATTGTTTCTTTTGTTCACAGACCCCTTTGAGAACATTATGAAAGTTACGAACTTTAGCCTTCAGGAAATGCACATGTGATGGTATTTTGCATATAATTTCAGTGGAGCAGGTAGAGTTTAAGTCCTTTATGTCTTTAAATCCCCAAGTTAAGAGTCTCTGCTACAGAGATGCATTAAGTACTATAATAAGTAAATAAATATAAACAAATAAACACAATACACACCCTATTTGTGCCAAGAACCTCACAGGCAATGTCTCTGCTTTTCTCAATACCCTTGCAAGTTAGATAATACTGTTCCCATTTTGTAAATAAAGAAACAAGGGCTCAAAGAAATTAAGCAATTTATCTCAAGCCATTCATCTAGTAAATAACAGAGCTGGGATTTGGTCTAATGCACAGCCTTCCCCTCTAGTCCACCCTGACCTCTGGTCTTTGTATCTCAATTGGTCTCCAAGTTGGTACCACCAGCTGCCTGAGCCCACTATATACTGAGGTCCCTGAACATTTAGAGAACTGATTCAAATTACAAGCCTTGGTTTAATGCCAGGAGGATGACTTGAATTAGCTGCAGATGGCTCTGTGGTAGCTGTAGTCATCAGCTCTGATCCTGGTGATCAGATTACCCAGATCAGAGTTGTATGTCACCTCCAGAGCATTCTAGACAACACAGTTCCCATGCACCAAATCTTCCAAATAATTTATGCAAAAATAGCCCCACATCTTGGTTTGAGTTTTCCACAGACTTGTCTCAGTAGAGTTAGAAGGCTTTGATGCAGTGCATGATTTTCAATTCCTATTGTCTTTTTAAAAAAGAGCACGCATTAGTGTAGCCTAACACCTTTGAAGCTGTTGTCATGTCAACGTTCTGACATGTAATGACCATAGTGTTTGTCTTCCAATTCTAACTATTTCTCCTGGAGGAAGGAAGTTTACACAGTGGGAAAATATGCTGCCCTTTGTTGTTTCCTTTCCTTCTGGGGGAGAGTTATTCATGGTGTCTTGAATACAATAAGAAATAGCACATGCCACTATCAGGATGTTCTCAGAAACATTATTTCGAGCTTTTGTTCTCATAGCTGGATTCCACTGTAATTCTCACATAGCAGGAGTAAACTATTAATAGGATTCCAGCATTTTTTTTTCTAGGAGACCCTGGAGAAGTCTCCTTTGCCATGTGAGTGAAGGGCAGATTGGATCTTGACATATCGATTTAGTTTCCAAAACAGTAACTTCACTAAATAAATCATTTCAGCGCTTGATTATTATTTATTCATGCAAATCTGGTTTTCATTTGTTGGACTCGGACAGGAGGAAAGTTAATAATCTCATCAAAAGCTGAATATTTTCCATTTTGGAAATGGCACAAAGTTTGTAATCACATGACTTAAAACTCTGCCGTGGGCGGGTAAACCAAACACCTCCTTAATATGTCCGACAGACACACAGCATTGACCTAGGAGGATTCTGGGGAGCTTGCAAGCAAGAGTCTCAGCTTGGGCCAATGACTGTTGGCCTTCTTCCTAGCATCATGCTATCTGTTTCTAGTAGTGATATACTGAGCTGAAAAAAAAAGGGGAAAGGTGAGAACAAAAACAGACAGTTTAAAATCTTGGGCCATTAATCAGTAGTATAAGCTTCAAAAATAAATTAAGGAACTGAACTTATAAGCCAGGTTCCTAAGAAGTCTGATTATACCTGGAAGAGATTCCAACTTGATAAGCAGGGATATATGGACTCTGAGATGATACATCTACCTCTAGCATTCCCCACACTAGTATGAAAAGTCCACCCATAATTCCTGATTTTAAGTACTGTCCTCTCTCTTTTAATTCTCTTCTAGTGTGTAATAAAACAGCAAGTTCCATACATCTTTGGTAGCAGAATGGATTCTCTGATCTCTTCCTTCCTTCGGGTCCTCTTTATCTCATTTTTGGTGGGAGGGATTTTTTTCCCTAATATAATCAGTTGTGCTACAGAGGAGTGAGAGAGAAGCTTGTGAGTTTATTGGTGTACGGTTATTACTATGATATGCTGAGGATCTGGAGCAAACTAGTCTTATTGGCTAGAGAAGAAAGATACTGATGAAATGGGACACAGGGACATGGCTGGGAACCTGAGAGAGTATAAAAAAGACAGAAAGCATGAAGGAGGCCAAGAAGGAACATTCAGGGGCCCAGAAAGGGCAGCTTGAGGGAGATGAAGGATACCTTTGAACCCTTATCTGGATTCTGGGTATTCTATCATCAGCATAGTCTATCCTTCCATGAAGGAAGGATCCATCCATCATTCATGCCTTCCAGCTGCCAGGGGGCATGCCAGCAGTATTACTTCTTGCATTACATGGCTTCTCTTCCCAGACAGCTCTCACCTCAAGGCTGAAGCTCAGAAAAGAGAAAAGAGGGAAGACAGGGTTCTAGAGTCAGGTGTAAAGGAAGCCAACATTCCTTGTCTATACCAAACTTTCACCCAGGCCTGACCTCATTTGGAAATTTCAGTGAAGATCCTCCTTTTGTAGAAAAGGAGGCTTCTTCTTTCCCCCCATCTTCCTGGAGAAATCTTTGGTGGTCTATTCCAGGCTTTAGGGGCAAGCTTCCACATTTGGAAAATACATCAGATGTCAGACTATGTAACTGTAGCATTCAGGTGTTCACAACACTTCTAGATTTGTGACAAAATGGTTATGTGGCCCTAGTATAGAGAGCATTTGAGTTTTACAGGCAACTGAAGAAGGCAGGGTAACTTTGGTGTCAAGACCAGAGAAGATGATGCTTGGGCGCCCTCTTTGGCAGTGACATTTGGGATTTCAGAGTAATGTCCTCTCATCTTTCTTGCATTTGTGTGGTCTTTTTCTGCTTGATTTTATACTGCTACTTTCAATTTAATTTGTTCCAGTTCTAAGAGGATTATGCTTTTAGTACCATCCTTGTGATGATTAATGTGTACTAATTGTTTTACCTTTGAATTGAGACTCTTTGGAACTGTTGAGGCAAAAATCTCCCTTTTGTAGGAGGCAGGGCTGATGAGCAGGAATCCCCGGGGACCTCTACTCTGCTTCAGGTTGATGTAAGGAAAGAGATTAAAGAAACTGCAGAAAGTAGCTTCCTTTTTGATTGTGCCCCAATGGAAATCATGTTGTCCCACACATTGTATTAACTATTCTGGTGGCTGAAAAAATAGAATCAGTCTGAGCAGTTAAAGAGGCCCTAATGAGAACATTTACTGCTACGCAGCTTGTTTTTGGATGTTACAGGAAGCTAGGCTGTGATTTCTCATCTCTATAGCCTGGCTTAGCCAAGAGATCGGTGGCCTAACAAGCGATGTAAATCAAATATGCCTCTGTCCACTGCTTCTCAATGGATGTGGACCATGAAGGCATGAGAAGTGGACCACAGATGATGACAGGGGAAGAGTAACACAGCCTGGTACGTCCTGGCTAGAAATAAACCCAGAGATCTCTTTCTTCCGAGCTTCTGTTCGAGCCTCACATTCCTTTAGATGGCAAAGAGCCTTCTGAATTTTCAGACGTTATATTTTAATTCACCTTCAAAGATCTATAAGTTTCATTCCATGAACATTGCTTTAAATTGCCCTCAATGCTTACATAAATTGCTACCATTGAAGAAAAGGAGGAAGAAAGGGAGAAAAACAGAGAGAAGGGAAGAAAGGCAAAGATGAGCAATTTTGCAATTTTGTAAGGTTCTTTTTTAATAGTACAACTACAATTTTAGTTGTCACTCAGGTTGAGTGACATATTCTAGCCAGTTGCTTCTAAGGCTGGAGGTAGTTATGTTAGGAATACCTGGGAACTTTATGAAAAGCATCAATAAAAGTCCCTGGGCCCAAACCCACTCTGCATTCCTTATCCATACCTGACTCCCAATATAGGCATTGTACAGGATCCAGAAAGTTTCACTTTTTAAAGGGTCCTATATAATTTCGAATAGACAGGTAAGAACAGCAGTGTATAACCAGTGAAGAGGTTGAAGTATCTTTAAATATAAATAGCTCCACGGGTGGGTTCTGAGACCTGCTGCCATATACCTTTGTTGGGCTTGGGAGCAGACAGAAAAGACGCAGAAGCAAAAGTTGACAAGGTCTTCCTGTATGCTTTTCTTCACAATCAAGGGAAAATATTTCTAAAAATTTCCCAGGGAACTCTTCAACAGTGGAAGAAGCAAAGAATATTTAAAATATACATGTGGGTCTCTTAATTTAGATGTTTTAATTATAGGAAAAACATCATTCACAAGAGCAAGCTTGACACATTGGTTATCGATTTGCTAGGAACACTTAGGGACCTGTGAACTTAGTACAGCAACTAATGCACAGAAGCACATTTTGATAGTAGATAGAGGCCAGAAACTAGAGTGGCCAAATTATCCCAGTTTTCCTGGGATTTCTGTTTTAAAATTGAAAACTAGATCTGTCCTGGTTTTAAAACTTGGAAGCCCTGCATCCCAGGAAAGCCCTCAGTCCCCGATAAATCAGGACTCTTGATCACCTTACAGGACACCATCTAGAGCAACATGATAAAAGATGGATCATTCCTGTTGACCCAACCAGTTCATTCATCACAATCAGTTGACCTTTTGCCTAGATTGGCTGGCTGTTGCTGGTTGATAAGTGTGGAACCAATGGCCAAACACCTTGGGACAAATTCAGTGAAGAGTGTTGGAAGCCAATGTTCTGATGTTGCTTCTTTTTGTTGTATGATCATCATCCCCAGGCTTAAATTTCATCCTCTGGCATACTATTGGTATCAACATGGAAGCACTGACATTAAAACTGTATAATACACATGGAAGCACACTATAATTTTTAAAGCTCCACACAAATGATTAAATGTATACAGATCATAAAGCCAGAACCACTGTAGGAGCATTCTTCCACTGGGATAAACTACAGGAATGAATGAAGCACTGTTTTGGGGTTGAGCAGATCAAGACTGCCAGCCCAAATCTTAAACATATAGCTAGGTCCTTAAGCATGTTCCTAGAGCTGACATCCTCTTTGGTTCACAGAATCCTAATTTGATCAGGCGGCTCTGGATCCTGTCTGAGGGGACAAATCACAATTGGGCTAAGCCAACCATGGGATTCCTATTAACCTTCCCTAGAGACTGTTACAGGTATGAATTATGTGACCCACAAATATCAGAGAAGACTGCTGCTTGGGGAAAGTTTACCCTGCCTAATAAAAGAGATAGTAGCACATATGGAAACCTCTGTTTGCCTCTCCTCCTTCCTTCCTGCTTTGGGACATTGCTATGTGAGAATGCAATGATGACTGTAGCCACCATCTTGAATCAAAAAGAGAGAGAAATGCCAAGGATCACAAAATGAGAGGTGGAAAAAAATCTGGGTCCTTGATAACATGGTTAAGCTGTCAAATCTGCCAACCTCTACATTAACTTTTAGGTGAAATAATAAACATCTTACGNGCCACCATCTTGAATCAAAAAGAGAGAGAAATGCCAAGGATCACAAAATGAGAGGTGGAAAAAAATCTGGGTCCTTGATAACATGGTTAAGCTGTCAAATCTGCCAACCTCTACATTAACTTTTAGGTGAAATAATAAACATCTTACGGGACATCCCTGGTGGTCCAGCAGCTAAGACTCTAGCTTCCAGGCAGGAGAACAAGGTTCAATCCCTGGTCTGGCACCTAGATCTCACATGCCACAACTAAGATTCTCATGCCATAACTAAAGTTCCCATGTGGTACAGATAAGAGCTGGCACAGCCAGATGAATAAATATCAAATAAACAAACAACTTACTTCTTTGTGTTTTGGCCACACCATATATGAGATCCTAGTTTCCCAACCAGGGATTGAACCCACACCCTCTGCAGTGAAAGTGAGAAGTCTTAATCACTGTGTTGCTGGGAAGTCCCTAAACATCTTACTTCTTAAAGGACAGCTACTCAAAGTGTCATTCATAGAATGGTGTCATGCCATGGATTATTCACTACCAACCCATGTTAACTACAGAAATTGAGAGTAAAATTCTCCAAGCCAGGCTTCAGCAATATGTAAACTGTGAAATTCCAGATGTTCAAGCTGGTTTTAGAANCAGACACCAATGTCTAGTTCACACCTGTCTCACATACAACCCAATCTGATCACTTATTGATGTCACCAATTCAGTTTTGGGCCCATTTTTCACATTATTTCTTTTTTCCATGTAATCCCAGAATGACCATCTTTGCAAGGAAACCAGAGAGATGACACACCACCTCATGTCCCTAACCAAATGGCATAATGTTAGCCAGAGGGAAAGAAAACACATCAAAAGCAGGTGTTCTCTGGTGATCAAAACACATGGTCCCAGCCAAAAACCAACACCTAGAGTAGTCAAAAGGCAACTCCAGGATAAGCATGGATCTACGTGGATTCCCAAAGCGCTCTGCTCACTGAAAGCCCATGTTAGCGGAAAAGTGAGTATTCAGCAGTGGGACTTAGAGGGCACATGGCAGATGTCACTCCCCCATAAGATGACTATTTATTTCCCTTATAAATAAGCTAAGGCAGAAATGGTCCCAGGACTGCCAGTATGAAGAACATCAAGCACTGAAATGACACTTGTCTTCTGATAAGCTCCTCTTTTTCCATTTTTTTTTAAAANAGATGTCACTCCCCCATAAGATGACTATTTATTTCCCTTATAAATAAGCTAAGGCAGAAATGGTCCCAGGACTGCCAGTATGAAGAACATCAAGCACTGAAATGACACTTGTCTTCTGATAAGCTCCTCTTTTTCCATTTTTTTTTTTAAATCTCTTAAGCAACCAGAGGCTGGATTTATTCCCAAAGTTCAGTGCAATTTTCAAGGTTTATAGGCAGTCCATGGTTCCTGAGGAACAGAGCATAAAAATCTGGTGGAGTCAACCAAACTAATAAAATTGAGAACGCAAAATATGCCCCCACCCCTTTACACTGGTTCTAGCGATTGGAGGTTTTCCAGGTCCATTAACACAAGAGGGTTATCATTTTTTTAGCAGAGGTCAGTGTTAAAAGTCCCCTTGCTGCTCCAGACCTACAGTCAGAAATTTGAAAGATGGGAGATTTGGCTTGGTTCATCCTATTTAATTTGCACTCTGCCTCGATCTGTCAGGTTCTAAAGAAAGATACAGCCCAGGAGATTTGGGAACTTCCTAATGTGACTCAAGTTGGCAGCCCACACACTTGGCTTCCACTGATACAGCTTCAGTTTCTGACCCCCAGGAGGCCAAACCAGCAAGAAGGAAATGTGTATAGTAAATGTTGAGACCTAAGTCTTTAATGAAAGTACCCTCCTTTCACTAGGCCGGTTCTTGTCTTAAAGTTCACCCTTTAGAGTCAATGCCTCCCTATGGCATGGAATTGAAGAGAAAGAACAAAAACTCATGTCAACCCAAATGCCCAATAGCAGAATTGCATAAAACAATGTGGACGCTGCACGGCTGAGTGTTGGCAGCCCCTAAAAATCAGATTTTGGGATATTATTTAATTAATTACATGGGAAAATGTTTAAAACACTAAATTATTAGGATTTAATACTGTAATGTATAGCATAGTCACACAAAAAAAACTGTAAAGTGGTTATGTGTATATGGCAAGATTTAATTTAAAAATTATTTTTCTAATTTTTTTTTAACATGAAATAGGNTACATGGGAAAATGTTTAAAACACTAAATTATTAGGATTTAATACTGTAATGTATAGCATAGTCACAAAAAAAAAACTGTAAAGTGGTTATGTGTATATGGCAAGATTTAATTTTAAAATTATTTTTCTAATTTTTTTTTAACATGAAATAGGATGATAATTATTAACATGTGTGGCAGGGGGAACTCCATCCCTTGATCCCTCCTTGCTCTCTGGAAAAAAACTGCAGCTGTTTAGAGAGATTCTCTGTAAATGATGTCCTCAGAGCCATAGCAAGTGAATTCCCCTCCTGTGTAGGAGAAGCAAAGGGACTGGGAAGGCAGTGGGCTGACAGTGGTCTGTTGTGGAGGGGGGCAGAGAGAGACAGAGAAGGAGGAAGCGGGAAAGAAAGAGAAAAGGAAGAGGGAGGAAAAGAAGGACAAGAGGTGGAGAGTGAAAGGGGGAGAGGGGAAGGGAAAGAGAGAAATGGAGACAGACATTTTCTGGTTTTAGAGAAGAAACGCAAATAAGAGGTGTAAGCAAAAGCTGGCCTGTTGTAAAGCCTTCAGTGTCTTTCCATTTTTGACAGAAATGTGGGTAAAGATGGTTATTTCCTGCTGGACCACCCACGCTTCTTTAAATAGGACCCTGCTCTATAGGAGGGGACATTACAACTCCATAAGAATTACGTATGTCTTCAAAAATTTTCATAATACCTAGGTTTTGCTCTTATATGCAGTAAAACAGATCAATTAGTCAATAAAATTGACTCTAGTAATTTATCTGGCTACACAACGTGTATTTACCCTTAAGCCACAAGATAAAAAGATGGTTATCTTTTGAATCAATTAATTAACTCAAATACTTAACTGAACATCACCTCTGTGCTAGACACAGTGGAGTACACTTAAGATACCGTACTGAGCACACCACTTCAGCCCCTGCATGAAAGAAAGAGGCTAAAAGAGCATCCTGAGGGTCATCTGGGCCGTGCTCCAAACCAGCCCTGGATAATGCAAATCCTCTCCTGAACGCGCCTTGAAAAGCAAGAGCCAAAGCCAATTAGGAGTCATTTTGAATCAGTTTTAGTCCAGAACGAATGGTGGTGAAAAAAAAATGATAAATTCAGGACAGTCCTCATAAGGAGGAGAAAGTTCTTGTTATTCTGGTTATTATTATTATAATGCAGTGTCAGAAAGTGAAGGCTTTGTGAGGTGACTGGAGGAGAGGTGAAGAAAGAACCCTACCCTTCAAGGCTGTGTAATTTGGAGGCTGTTAAAATCCTCTCACCCTTTCTTTTAATGCATTTGTTACAAAGGAGCAGTTGCCCAGAGTTTGTCAGTAACAGCTCAGCATATGCAGAAAATCAATCCCAAACAAAGTTCAAAGAAATCCTTTCAAAGCTCTGTTCGAGGTGACAAATGGTTGCTAATGAGCAATGGAGGCCTTCTCCTCATTTGACTGACAGGTGAAAGGATAGCTGACTGGTGAAGGACCACCTGCTCGCTCCTGGCCCAATTAAGACCTCCAACTGTTTGCAGTAACATGAGATTCACATTAATTGATTCTCCTTCTTAATCTGCTCCAGAAAGAATTCAATGCATGAGGAAACTCTTGAGGAAAGATCATAAAATAAACTTAAGCGGATTGTTTTAACATTTCAATCGCTTTAAGCTGCCAAAGACTCCTCCTCCTTTGTCATCAACCACAGTCCTCCCTAGTAATCTTTGAACTGTGCCCTCTACCACCTACCTACCTATCTTTTAGAGAGAGACATGCCAGAGTTTGATTCAATTCCTACCAGAGTGTTCTATCCTAAATGGATGGGGATCAGCTAGCACATTTGATCTGACTGGGGCTTGCAGCTCCTACCTGTTTCTTCCCTGACATAAAATCATGGCCATTCAAGGTCTGTGAATTTCTTAGACATTCTTCCACTGGATTTGAGCTGACCTCCCTAACTTGCATGAGAACACTTCCTTGTGTTTTGTGTTCATAGAACTCCACATCTGGGTCTGGATGGAATTTGCTATCATTTTCAAAATTGTATTTAAAAGTGAAATTGGCATTGCATCTCCATATTTTTCTCCCTTACACTGAACTTCTTGACTATGGAAATGACTGCTTATAGCCACTGAAAGGTACAAGCAAGGATATTCACAACAGCTTCATTTATGATGGCCGCAAAATGTAAACATCCCAAATATCTATCAACAATAGAGTGGGTAAATAAGCTGTGGCACAGTCACATAATGGAATATTATACAACAATGGAAGAAGAGTGAACCTCTGGTTTCTTGCAAAACCACAGAAGATTCTCAAGGATATAGTGTTAAATGAAAGCATCCAGATAAGAGAGAAATTACCTGGGAGACTCTACTGGGAGGAAGAATGAGGAAACCATACTAAGGAAGGAGCTGGGGATTTTCTATATTTTGATCTGCATCTGGTTCCTAGAGTTTAAACATATATAAAACTTCATTGAGCTGTAGCTAAGATTTGTATGTTTTACTTCCTGGACTTTAAGAAATGCAATAATCAATCACATTTTGCTGTTTATTTGGGACTGGAAGGAGATGGGGAATTCACTAAAACAAAAACCCTGTTTGAGGACAACTTGCTTTAACTGGCACATGTAGCAGGGATCTAGAGAACAGTGTTAGTAATGGTAACAATGACAATCACCCATGTGTTTTCGTGTGCTTCATGTTCATTGCAGCACTATTTACAACAGCTAGGACAGGGAAGCAACTCAGATGTCCATCGACAGATGAATGGAAAAAGAAGTTGTGGTATGTATACACAATGGAATATTACTCAGTCATAAAAAGGACTTCATTTGAGTCAGCTCTAAGGAGGTGGATGACCCCAGAGCCTATTATACAGAGTGAAGTAAGTCAGAAAGAGAAAAACCAACATCATATATGAATACACATGCATGGAATCTAGAAAGATGGCACTGATGAACCTATTTCCACAGCAGCATGGAGATGTAGACATGGAGAACAGACTTATGGACACAGGCGGAGGGGAGGAAGGAGAGGGTGGGATGTGTGGAGAGACTAACACGGAAATGTACATTACCATATGTAAAATTGATAGCTGGAATTGATAGTGGGAATTTGCAGTATGACTCAGGGAACTCAAACCAGGACTCTGTTAACACCTAAAGGGGTGGGATGGGGCTGGAGGTGGGAGGCACAGGGAGGGGACACATGTGTACTTATGACTAATTCATGTTGATGTTTGGCAGAAACCAATGCAATATTGTAAAACAATTACCCTTCAATTAAAAATAAACAGATTTTTAAAAAACATGTGTTTTAATAGTCTTAACAGTATAAGAGTAATGGTCAACACCAGGTAAATATTATTCATTTATATGCATATTAAACACACACACACATATATAGCTTCAGGAAAACTAAAGGGCTTATGACAGGCTCAGTAATGGTTCCCTCAAAGTTATCTACTCCCTAATTTCTGGAACCTGTGTTACTTTTTCTAACAAATCACATTTAGATGTGATTAAGGGTCAGGAGTGAGGGGATTACCCTGGATTATCTAGGTGGGCCCAAGGTAAACACAAGAGTTTATGAGAAGAATGCAGAGGGAGATTTGACTACAAGAGAGGAGAAAACAATGTGACCAGCAGAGCAGAGACTGGAGTGGATGATGCAGCCAGGAGTGCAGGAATACCACTAGCCTCTCGGAGTAGAAGAGGCAAGGCACAGACTCAGCCCTGGAGGCCCCAGACAACTGTATCAGTTGACACCTTGCTTTACCCTGATTAACTTTTTTTTTTTTCCACTTCTTCCCTTTAGAACTATAAACAAATAAATTAAGCCACCAAGTTTATGCTAATTTGTTATAGCTGCAAAGGAAACTAATATGGGCTTCAAGATCACAGTGCTGTATCACTACTTGCCCTTCAACCCACTAATGTCAAATTCTAACTTCTTCCACCACTTCTATCACACCAGGCACTTGACACAGAGCAAGCCAAAATTCAAAGGCCCAGAATTACAGCAACCGGGCATAGATGGGTCTGTCAGGCAGGCACAGTGGACTCCTCCCAAGATATTCTCAGGGTCCCTTTGGGTATAACCAGGACTTTCCAGGTAAGAGTTGGTAAAACATTCTTTCTACTAAAACCCAGCTTTCAAGCAGCGAAAGAAACCACCAAGAGAGCTGCCAGAATACTTTGAGAGTCATTCCTAGATGGGCCTGGAAGCCTCCTGGGCAGGAAAGCCACATATTTTTAGTGAGTTATGTCTATGGCATACAACTCCAACCCCAGAGTAAATTTTCCTACTGTGGCTTGAGCTATCTGGTTTGGCCACCTATGAAGATTCAATTTTCCGGTGGATTGTTGAGTCTCCCAGCCACTTAGCGGTAATTGGAATATTTTATTCATTCATTCACTCACTCATTCAGTACTTAGTGAACTGTTACGCTGTGCCAGGTAAATAGGAAGTAGAGGGGAACTGGAAAAACTGAGCTCCTGCTCTCAGAAACTGCCTGTAGTATGCTGAGAGTTTTCTAGAGATTTGTGGCTGAAGGGGTGAAAGAAAAAGGATCATCGGTTTGGGAGGCATTGCTTCTCCAAAGTACACACTTCTCACCAGTACTGGATGATAGTGCAAGGTCAGCGTGTTGATGGTAATAGCGCAGTCTTGTGCTCTGTTTGGTAGTTTAGTCGCTAAGTCGTGTCTAACTCTTGCGACCCCACGGACTGTAGCCCATTAGGTTCCTCTCTCTGTCCATGGGATTTTCCAGGCAAGAATACTGGAGTGGGTTGCCGTTTCCTTCTCTAGGGGATCTTCCTGACCCAGGGTTTGAACCTAGGTCTCCTGCACTGCAGGCGGATGCTTTCCCAACTGAGCTACCAGGGGAGCCCAACTAGTACTTATAAAAGATTAAATGCTCAATCATATGTAATGAAGAGGGAGGGAGGGCAGGAAGAATAAAGGGAAGAGGTGGGGGATAAACTTTTCATCGGGCCACCACTGCCAACACTACTGTCACACTGATTTTCTATTTTCACACTGTTCTCCTACCAATCTGTGCTCTCCTTGAGACTGGGGGTCACATTTTAATTCAATTGTGTAACCACCACAGCCAGCACAAAATAACAATTAATAAAAATAATCTTGGATCAATGAGCAATTCATAGAACACTTTGAGACCATTTCAAAACTGAGCAGCCACTCAATCTGCTTAGCCTTCTTAGGCCTTCTTGGTCCAGGTCAGCACCTCCACCTCCCACTTTACCAAGTACTGCATCACCCTGGGATTAGATAATTAGTGAATATTCGTTCTTCAGATCAGCAGATAAGTGTGTCCTGTGATCAAAGCAGGTAGGGTGTAAAATTTGAACAACAACGACTGAGGGTAAGCTCACCCCAGGTAAGCGCAGCATCGCTTGGCCATTTTAAATTGCCAGCATAAATATTTATGGAGGAGAGTATCAGATTAAACAACAACAACAACAACCAACTAGAAGGCAGTGACAAAATCTGTTTCTTGCTAGTTTCAGAAGAGACAAGCAATCCCAGATCTCTGAGTCCCTGCATCATTGAAAAGAATTAATCATTTCACACCAGACGGAGACCAACAGTGAAGTTCGTTGAGGGAAGTTTGGAAACCTGAGGAAAACAAGGTTTTCCAGCTGCCACTGTGCTTCCGAGCTTCTCAGAGGAGCGCTCGGCTCCAATGATCTGTTTCTCATCTACTAGTGTGTGATTTTTCAGGCTCTTCACTGTGAACTGGGGACTGACTGGGAGGTGCGACTTTCCCGTGTTTCTCCTCTCAAGAGAAATTGGAAATATGTCCTTTCTCTAAGCTGCCTGAAACATTTTCTAGACAGAAGATTAACTGTATCGCTGCTGCACTAGATGTTCCACGGATGAGCAGCACACTCCTCTTGCCTGCCCGAGCTCTTCCATTATCCATCAGTGAAGGATTCCGGTGGGGCCAGGGCTAAGGGATGGGACTGGCAGGCTGGCATCTGCCTTAGTTGGCTCCCAAAAGCTCTATTGCTGACCAGTACCCTCCCAGAGCCAAGGAGTCAGGGCCAGGCCCTGAAGCAACCCAAGTAATGTAAATAGGTGTTTGGCCTTCAGGTAGTGTGGGAATCATTTCTGCAGGTTCGCATTTTCCATCATTAAAAACTTTGCAAGAATATCGGCCAACATGTAAAACAAAGCCACAACTGTTTTTCTAGTCCAAAGACAAGAATGGTCACTGGCATATGCCTGAAAGAGGAGCCAGGCTTGCCCTGAGCAAGCGTGGAGCAGCATAATATTTTCTTTGCAGTCACCACACTGGCTCCAACAGCTTCCCTTCATCTCCATGGCTTTCAACCTCCATCAGAGTCAAAGCCAGTCATGACAGTCAACTTCGGCTAATCCTTCTACTATGAACACACTTCCTCTGGTACCCATAGATTCAGTCCCTCACTCTTCAGGTCTCTGCTCAAATTCCCCTTTATCTTCAGCCTTTCTGGTTATCCTAACATAGCAGCTCTTTCATTTTCTGGTTCTCTTATCCAGCTTCCTTTTCTNTACTATGAACACACTTCCTCTGGTACCCATAGATTCAGTCCCTCACTCTTCAGGTCTCTGCTCAAATTCCCCTTTATCTTCAGCCTTTCTGGTTATCCTAACATAGCAGCTCTTTCATTTTCTGGTTCTCTTATCCAGCTTCCTTTTCTTTCACAGCACTTAGCACCACCTGACATATATTCATTTATTTATTTACTGTCTGTTTTCTCCTCCAAGAATATAATCTCCTGGAATGTAGGGACTTAGGTTTCTTGAGATCACTCTTGCATGTATTCTAGCAGGTAGAACAGTCCTTGATGTATAGCTGATGTTCAATATATTTTGTTGAATGAATGAACATGTGGCCCTGCCAGACCAAGTTGCTTCCTTTTACAAGGAACTTGTGTTGAGTGTCATACAAACAACTTGTGTTGAGTGTCAGGATGTCCTACACATACTAATATCAAAAAGACGGAAATGCTGTTATACAGAGTGAAGTTAGAAAAATATTGTATATTAACACGTATATATGGAATCTAGAAAAATGATACTGATGATCCCATCTGCAGGGCAGGAATAGAGACAGGGACATAGAGGCTGAACTTATGAACACAGTGAGGAAAGGAGAGGGTGGGGCAAATAGAAACAGCAGTGTTGACATATACACACTTCCATGTGTAAAACAGAGTTAGCAGGAAGCTGCTATATAACACAGGGAGCTCAGCCTGGTGCTCTGTGATGACCTAGGCGGGTAGGGTGGGAGGGAGACTCAGGAGGGAGGGGATATATGTATACTTATAGCTGATTCATGTTGTTATATGGCAGAAACCAACACAATATTATAAAGCAATTATCCTCCAAATAAAAATAAAAAAGATGGAAATGGGCCTGAAATGCACTTAGCTTCTTAATAAGCCATTTTAAACCTAGCACCCACAAACTTAACTCTTGTTAGTTTTTCACCCAATCATTCCTTGACATTGAAGGGTTGGCTGGAATGTGCCGGAGTAGGCTTGGTGCCAGTATGGGAACAGTGATAAACAGAACAGACACCCTCCCTGCCTTCAGGCGGCTGAGAGTCTGACAGGAAAGGCAGAAAGGAAACTAGCGGTACCAAGTAGCCCTCCTGAGAGTTACACGGGGAAATACAGGGAGCCGCCGGAACATGGTGCCTGAGGCCTAACCTTCTCTGACACCTATCCTCTTTTAAGAAATTATAAAGTAACCATCTTTTCTAAGAACTAACAAGCAATCGAGCAATTTTCTGGAAATACAGTATATGTAGGGTAGCAGTAGCGTTAGTTGCTCAGTCGTGTCCAACTCCTTGCGACCCCATGGACTGCAGCCCGCCAGGCTCCTCTGTCCGTGGGATTTTCCAGGCAAGAGTAGACACTCAACACAAGTTGTTTGTATGACACTCAACACAAGTTCCTTGTAAAAGGAAGCAACTTGGTCTGGCAGGGCCACATGTTCATTCATTCAACAAAATATATTGAACATCAGCTATACATCAAGGACTGTTCTACCTGCTAGAATACATGCAAGAGTGATCTCAAGAAACCTAAGTCCCTACATTCCAGGAGATTATATTCTTGGAGGAGAAAACAGACAGTAAATAAATAAATGAATATATGTCAGGTGGTGCTAAGTGCTGTGAAANATGAACATGTGGCCCTGCCAGACCAAGTTGCTTCCTTTTACAAGGAACTTGTGTTGAGTGTCATACAAACAACTTGTGTTGAGTGTCTACTCTTGCCTGGAAAATCCCACGGACAGAGGAGCCTGGCGGGCTGCAGTCCATGGGGTCGCAAGGAGTTGGACACGACTGAGCAACTAACGCTACTGCTACCCTACATATACTGTATTTCCAGAAAATTGCTCGATTGCTTGTTAGTTCTTAGAAAAGATGGTTACTTTATAATTTCTTAAAAGAGGATAGGTGTCAGAGAAGGTTAGGCCTCAGGCACCATGTTCCGGCGGCTCCCTGTATTTCCCCGTGTAACTCTCAGGAGGGCTACTTGGTACCGCTAGTTTCCTTTCTGCCTTTCCTGTCAGACTCTCAGCCGCCTGAAGGCAGGGAGGGTGTCTGTTCTGTTTATCACTGTTCCCATACTGGCACCAAGCCTACTCCGGCACATTCCAGCCAACCCTTCAATGTCAAGGAATGATTGGGTGAAAAACTAACAAGAGTTAAGTTTGTGGGTGCTAGGTTTAAAATGGCTTATTAAGAAGCTAAGTGCATTTCAGGCCCATTTCCATCTTTTTTATTTTTATTTGGAGGATAATTGCTTTATAATATTGTGTTGGTTTCTGCCATATAACAACATGAATCAGCTATAAGTATACATATATCCCCTCCCTCCTGAGTCTCCCTCCCACCCTACCCGCCTAGGTCATCACAGAGCACCAGGCTGAGCTCCCTGTGTTATATAGCAGCTTCCTGCTAACTCTGTTTTACACATGGAAGTGTGTATATGTCAACACTGCTGTTTCTATTTGCCCCACCCTCTCCTTTCCTCACTGTGTTCATAAGTTCAGCCTCTATGTCCCTGTCTCTATTCCTGCCCTGCAGATGGGATCATCAGTATCATTTTTCTAGATTCCATATATACGTGTTAATATACAATATTTTTCTAACTTCACTCTGTATAACAGCATTTCCGTCTTTTTGATATTAGTATGTGTAGGACATCCTGACACTCAACACAAGTTGTTTGTATGACACTCAACACAAGTTCCTTGTAAAAGGAAGCAACTTGGTCTGGCAGGGCCACATGTTCATTCATTCAACAAAATATATTGAACATCAGCTATACATCAAGGACTGTTCTACCTGCTAGAATACATGCAAGAGTGATCTCAAGAAACCTAAGTCCCTACATTCCAGGAGATTATATTCTTGGAGGAGAAAACAGACAGTAAATAAATAAATGAATATATGTCAGGTGGTGCTAAGTGCTGTGAAAAAGATTGGAGTGGGTTGCCAATCCCTTCTCTAGGGAATCTTCCCAACCCAGGTCTCCTGCATTGTAGGCAGGTTCTTTACAGTCTGAGCCACCAGGGAAGCCAGTATACATAATGCCCGACTCAAATAAAACCATAATGCTTTATGATAACCCTTGAAAAGTGTGTTGGGATTCACAGCAGGTCGGTTTGAGGAAAGAAAGACGAAAATGTTATTTCTTGCACTACTATCATGTACTAAACATGAATGTGAGCACATGCTTATCTCCCTTTCTCTCTCTTCTTTCTCTTAACCTTATTCTCCATGTGTGTCCACACTTACATGTATATTTATAGGCTCGTTTGTGCAAAGCTACAGAACCAGTGAGTGGGTACTCTGAGAGTCACAGCCGTCATTAATGGCTCTCCAAGGCAGGTCTTTCTAAAGTCCTCCAATTCCTTTCCCCAGTCAAGCTGGGACTGCGAGAAGGTCATAAGAGTGTTCGTGTAGGAATAACCATTCTCTCTGGTCCTGGCTGGGAAGTAGGGCTGAATATCAGACTATCCCAAGACACGTTGTGGTGTTTCTTCTGGTGACTGGGGGGGGAGAATGAGAAATCACAATTGACTCTTGGAGACTCCATCACTGGCTTTCTGGGTGACCTGGGCAAATCATTTAATGTCACACACTTCCCTTTCTTCACTGGTAAGATGAGGCAAAAATAATACTCAGCAATCCCACACAGGGACAAAGATTCATATAAAAGTCAAGCTCCTCAAATAAAGCAACACAGGCACGAACACAGGATCTTTTATTACTACAGGCAGAAGTTCATGGAGGGAAATGAAAAAGGGGAGGGCCTTCAAATTTTCTGTGACAGGATTCAGCTCCCCTCTATCATCACTGCCAGGCAAAATCTTGTACTTTATCCACTTTCCCCCAAAAGTGAATAATCAGATGGCTCTACCTGCAATGCCTCTTCCATTCCATCTTTGCATTTGCCATGTAAAGAGTTCACCATGGGAAAATGGAAACTAATAGAGAACAGTGACAATACTACTAAACCCTATATTTTATAAAGCACTCTGCAGGTTACAAGTACTGTCATAAACATTGCTGTTTCGAACCTCACAATACTACTCAGTAATGGATAATTGGCATCCCCATTTTACAGATAAAAACCAAGGTTCAGAGAACTCGTGGCAGAGATAAGACTCAAAACCAGTTATTCTGACTCTTCATTCAATGAACTTTTTATATAATGGACTAGTCAATGCTGATAAGCCACCATCACTTGTTACACATATTAGCCCCCAAATAGTCCAAGTTGTGAAATGGTCACTTTGAGAACAAAATCTTTCCTTCACAGCGCTATTACTCAGTTGGTTGTTCACTTCCAAAGATTACATGAATTCTTTTATTTTCATAAAACTTCAGAATGCAAATGCCAGCACATTCACTTGCGCTTCCCTCCTTGTCAGTTGGGCCTGGAATTGAAAGTCATGTTCTCAGTACTATTTTCCAGAAATGAAGTTAACAGAATCTCACTGTCAGAGCCTTGGCTCTCTTTTCATTACTTTTGGATGAAAGAAAAACATTTGAATGGGGGTAATGGAAGGGGCTGGCATAAGCTTGGGAACTGAATTCAGGAAATGGCAGACTAGCCATTTATAGATACCTGCAGTCAGTGCATTCAAAAATCACACTGAGGATCTCTATGGATTATAGATCCAGAAATTAACCCGTGAACCCACTTTCTGCATGGGTACTCCACTGGAGTCCCTTCTAAACAGATCATCCCACATTATTAGAATAACATAGGTGCAGCTGCAAAAGTTTTGGTATTCACATGGCACATTTCTTTTATCTTTAAGGAAGGAGTTTTAGGAGGTTGTGGGAAATAATCAGAAGTAACTCTCCTCTGTTTAGCCTTAAAAAGTATCATCTTTGCAGGCATATGATTTCTTTTAGAACCCCAAGCACATCAGCTCTCCACAAGCCATCACTCTGCTACTCAGAGCTCCCAATGCCAATACTTTAAATGTGCAATGACTAATGATAATCTATGATGACCTGAGACTCCCCTAAACTGTCTACTCTGGAATTACCAAAGAAGAATCCAACTACCGTCATTACTGTAGAAAGGTTTATTGTGTCCCATCCTTTGCACTCTCCGTCCCCTGGTAATGAGCATGTTCACTTTCTACTTATCCCTTGGAGGCTAGCTTCCTGGGTGTGCAACTTGTGTAAATAACACCGGGCCCCACACTAGAAGGCCCCTGCCTTTTGTTTAATGCTCTGTTGTGACTGTCTTGAAATCATTAACAAGTTTTGAACAAAGAGCTCTGTGTTTTCATTTGCACTGGGCCCTGAATATCATGAAGCTGGTCCTGATCCCAAGAATGTAAGCTCCAAAGTAAGCTAACATTCTTGTCTGTGTTGTTCATAGATAGCATCTAGAATGGTGCTTGGCACAGTTCTGAATAAACATTTGTTGAATGAATGAGTGAGTGAATGAATGAACACCAAGATATTCAATTAATGAGCATCTCCCAGGCCAAGCCAGGGAACAGAAATACGCTTTAATACTTTTGTACCCTGAGTTCTGAGTCCAAACATTCCAAAATTAGGTTATAGGCCTAAATAATTGTTTAAGGAAGGAGAGCTGGCAGGAAAGGGACAAAGAGGAGGCCCAAAGAGAGATACAGCCAAGCCTACTGAGAGATACTGCCCAAAGACACAGAGAAGAGGCCCGATGTGCTCCTGGGCCAGGGAGCAGGGGAGCAGGCAAGCCCCACCTCCCAAGTCACTAGGGGGAATTTTTCTTAATGTAAGCCAGACTGCTGGCAGAGTGGTTTGACTTGCAACCTCAGGCCTACTCCAAGTCTCTAGGGTCTTGTAGGAGGAGAGCAGCCCATTGGAGACCCAGACACACCCCAGGCCTGTCAATGGATTTCCTCAGCTGCTAATCCTAGTCTTTGAGCTCCAACAGTTTTGGGGTTGTGGATGCAGAAGCCACCCTCATGAATTGTGCAGGCCCTATCAGTGAAGATCAAGAGAAAGGAGAAATGCTAGGACCTGAGTAAGCCCATTTCACCCAGAGCTGCCAGAGAATGGGTAGGCAATTGTCAGTACTGTCCACACAGAGAACACAGGACTGCACTTGTTCAGTAAAGAGTTTAATGTGGGTGATGCCATTTTTCATAGACTTAATTGATTAAATTCAGTCTTTGTGGGTTCAACTGTCATGTCAATACAACTTCATTAATTTTCTGACAACATCAAAGTAACAGGTCTCTCTCTATGAAGCCTTTCATGATTAATCCTAGAGGAAGGGGAATGCTAAGAAACAATCCATTTAGACAATGGGTTGTTCTCTTGAGCCTCTATTTATTGCCCTCATTATTTATTTAAAAAATAAGTTATGGGCAGAAAATCAAGTTATCTGATGTCTTTGGGGAAAGTGAAAAACTTGGGTCATAAGGAAAGACAAATAAGAAAAGTGTAGCCAGCAAATAGTAGTTCTCTGGATCACTTGGAGAAAAAGCACAAAATGAGAAAGAGGAGGAAAAAACTCTGCACAATGTCCAAATTTCAGGCCTTGCCAAAGTTTGCAAAATATCATTTCATTTGGAAATGCAATGATTTAATAGCAAAGGAGGACGTTTTGTTGGAACGCCTAGCGTAACAAACACTTTTCTCTCCACTTAACAGCACTCCCCTGGCTTCATCTTGTGGAGAAAATAATAATTTGGATGTTTTGAATTATAGCAGTAATACTAAAGGCACTCCAGGCCCACCCAAATTCCCAGTGTTGAACGTGGTGTCAGGGCTCAGTAAGAATTCAGTGAGATTACAGCAGGCGACTTTTGGGTTTAGGATATGGCTCTGGGTTCACTGCAGTCGGGAACGAGTCATTTCTGTAGGACTGCACCCCTGCTGGGAGTCCTTTTGCCAGGGCAAGGCCAAGACAGGGCTCCCTCAGCTGAGAAGTCCCAGGGCTTTGGACCATGAGCAAGACCCAGAGGGAAGAACGTGAGTCTGAGCATCTGGAGGCCTTGGATCTGCTCCTAGCTTTGCCACTAATGAGCCCAGTGACCTTGGGTAATGCTCCCTTCCTCTCTGGGCCTCCTTCCTTCGTCAGTACAATTTTTGACTTCGTGAATTACAAAGACCCTTAGAGATTATTCTGGTTTATAGTCCCCAAACTGTGTTCATTCACATTCTTCCTGCCTGATTTGTGCCTTTTCCATGTACCCTTTTTATTGCCATTCACTTTCATATATCTAATTTTAAATGAAACCAGTGTCAGTTACAACATACCAAAGGTAACAGTCAACTGTAACTTAGTGTGTGCCAGGCTTTGTTCTGAATGCTTTACGTATAATATTTCATATTATTGTTACAACTCTATGATTTAGTACCTATTACCACTTTGTTTTCCTCATTTTGAAGATGAGACAACTGAGGCAGAGAGAGGGAAACTTGAGACTTGTACTCTTCTTGCAAAAGGCTACGTGAGTGTGCCAACCAGCACGAATCTGAGACTTTCTCCTTGGCATGCTCAGAAGGATTAAAACAGAATTTCAAAAGGAATGACATTTTCAGTATTCAGCCTTATCTGATGCTATGAGTTTGTGCCACACACTTAAAATCACCCTGTACGTCTTAAGCAATAGATATCCCATAGTTCTGGTAATCACTCGGTTGTGTCTGACTCTTTGTGACCCCGTGGACTGTAGCCCACCAGGCTCCTCTCTGTCTATGGAATTCTCTAGGCAAGAATATTGGAGTGGGTAGCCATTCCCCTCTTCAGGGAATCTTCCTGACCATGGGATTGAACCCAGGTCTCCTGGATTACAGGTGGATTCTTTACTGTCTGAGCCATCAGGGACATGGCTCAGCAACTGAACAACAACAACTGTGGTAGAGAAAGATCTAGTCACAGAATAATTGGAGAAATGAAAGTCCATCCCACAGCCACACGTCAGTGGGACTCTGCGGCATTGGTCCCATTACTTCCTTCACTTGTACTGGCCTTTTTCCTCTTGCCTCCTGAATACTTCCTACTGGTACTTCAAGGAGCACCTCCCTGACCACCTCTTAAGGCCCCTGAGGTCAGGAGGTCAGCCCCTCCTTGGTGCCTCCATTGTATCCTACACACATCTCAGTTTCAAGGGAGCGATTACTTTACTTTTGATAACCTTTACCTTTTGACCCAACTGGTTCTTTGACATAGAGAGCAAAGCTTGCTCTAAGCAAGCCCATAAACCTATAACAATTCCAACTTTAACATGAAATGAGTTGAAAAATGATTCTGCAAGAATCATTACCTGAGAATAAAACGCTGAGCACAAATCTACATTCTGGAAGGGCTTTAAGGAAACTGTCTCATTAAAGGTTAGACTGGACGAGGCTTCTTGAAACAAAATCCAATGAGCTTGGATAAGACCGGTTTTCTTTTCCCGGTTACTCTCCTTCGAATAAGCACAGGTACTCTTTGCTGCCACAGTTAGGGTCATCAGTCTCAAAAGTCCTAGGTTTCAATAGGTACTAATGCCTCTGAAAGCACTTGAAGGTTCAGGGACAAACAGCTTGGCCCCACTGTTACTCTTCCTTGGCTACTGATTCTACTTCATCTCCTCCCCTCCCTCCTCCTCCTCATGAGCTCTTGCTCTCTCACTTCAACCAGAGTTCCCAGAATTTCCTTAGACCTTGACCATCATTAACTATTGAAAGGTACGTCCTTTGCAACCACTGGTTAACCCCAAACACAAGTCTTGGTTGTTTCCAAGGGGGTAGTATTCAGGGTGGGGTTTCCTAGGTGGCTCAGTGGTAAAGAATCCACCTGCCAGTGCAGGAGACACAGGTTTGATCTCTGGGTGGGGAAGATCCCCTCGGAGAAGGAAATGGCAATGTACTATGGCATTTTTGCCTGGGAAATCCCATGGACAGAGGAACCTGGCAGGCAACAGTCCATGGGCTTTTAAGAGTCAGACATGACTGCTTAACAACTAAACATCAATAATATTTAGGGGTCAGGAAAGCAGAGCTCACAAGTTAAGTCACCATAGGTCCAGGATCACCTGTAATTTGTTTACATATCTTTCTTCCTGACTAAATTAGAAGCTCTTTGAAAGCAAGGACTCTTGTCATACTATTTTGTGTATTCCAAAGTGCTTCAAATATTATAGGCTAACAGATTGACTGACTTATTGAATTCATGAATTACACACTTAATTCATGCAGTTCAAAATTTTACCAACAATGGAACCCATGACCAAGTAGCCTCTAACTGAATACTGTAGAACAGAGGGGGAGAGGGAAGGGAGGGAGGGGGAGAAAGAGAGAGGTTTAATGAGGTTTCCTCAATTCATTTTGGATTAGTCTAGACCTTAGAATACCCCTCTAATGGCAGAAAGCAAAGAGGAACTAGAGAGTAAAAGAGGAGAGTGAATAAGCTGGCTTAAAACTCAACATTCAAAAAACAGATCATGGCATCCAGTCCCATCACTTCATGGTAAATAGATGAGGAAACAATGGAAACAGTGACAGATTTTATTTTCTTGGGCTCCAAAATCACTACAGCTGGTGACTGCAGCCCTGAATTTAAAAGACACTTGCTCCTTGCAAGAAAAGCTATGACAAACCCAGACAGCATATTAAAAAGCAGAGACATCACTTTGCCAACAAAGGTCTATACAGTCAAAGTGATGGTTTTTCCAGTAGCCATATACAGATGTGAGAGTTGCACCATAAAGAAGGTTGAACACAGAAAAATTGATGCTTTTGAACTCCAGTGTTGGAGAACACACTTGAGAGTCCCTTGGGCAGTAAGGAGATCAAATCAATGAACCCTAAAGGAAATCAACCCTGAATATTCATTAGAAGGACTGATGCTGAAGCTGAAACCCCAATACTTTAGCCACCTATGCAAAGAGCCAATTCATTGGAAAAGACTCTGATACTGGGAAAGATTAAAGGTGGAAGGAGAAGGGGATGACAGAGGATGAGATGGTTGGATGGCATCATCAACACAATGAATGTGAGTTTGAGCAGACTCCAGGAGATAGTGAAGGAACGGGAAGTCTGGCATGCTGCAGTCCACGGGGTTGCAGAGTCAGACACGATTTAGCGACTAAACAACAGGCCCTTTAGAAAGTCTTTCTTTACATTGAATTGGAATCTTTCTCCCTGTGATTTTCACTAGCCATTCCTGTGAATGTCACTCAGTTGTGTCTGACTCTTGGCGAATTCCATGGACTATATAGAACATGTATAGGACATGTATATTCTCCAGGTCAGAATACTGCAGTGGGTAGCCTTTCCATTCTCCAGGGAGCTTCCCAATCCAAACACAGGTCTCCCACACTGCAGGCAGATTCTTTACTAGCTGAGCCACAAGGGAAGCCCAGCAATATTGGAGTAGCCATTCCTAGTCCCACCGTAAAGTACATAGCACAAGTTGAGATCTCCTCAACAGAAGAGCTTCTGTATGTTAGGAGACAGTGCTCATTTTTCACCCTTATATCACTCATGCCTTCAAATCTTAGAATTCTCAGATTTCTTGCCATCCTCGCAGAAGTCAGGCTAATCCAGGTTCTGGACATAGACCACCTGCTTTCCAGTTCAGGCTCCACTGCTTACTTCTGGTTTGCTTTCTGAGTCTCAGTGTCCTCATCTGTAGGATGGAAATGACTGTTGTAATGGTACCTGATGTGTTTATTGTGGGAACTAAATCAGAGAACACACACGACATGCATAAAGTAGTGATAAGCATTTAACAAGTACCCAAAAGGCTGTTAATATTCCATGGCAGCAGACCAGAAGAACCAGCCCAGGAGAGCCCACAGCTCCCTCAGAATAGAGTCATTTCTGTTAATAAAACCTCACAGGGTTCAGTTCAGAGCTGCCACATCTCTTGATAGCTCATCTTGGACTTGTGGTCAATCAAAATCCCAAGATCATTTTCTTTTTTTACGTAAACTGCTGTCAAACCTACTCTCCTCCATCTTACACTTTAAGAAAATTTTTTTCTGAAACTAAAAGCAGGACCATATATTTACCCTCATTAAATTTTCTCAAATCAATTTGGCTTATCATTCTAACATGTCAAGATAAGTTTAAGTCTTGGTTCTGTCATCTGACCCATTAGTCACCCTTCCCAGCACTGTGTCATCTCCAGATGTCATAATTATCTATTTTTCTCTTCACCAAGTTCACAGTTAAAATTCTGAACAATCTCAAAGTGAAGGACAGAGCCCTGTGGTACTGTTGACATCCTTTGGGCAGCAGACCAACATTCTCATTTTATGGATGAGAAAAGTAGGATTCAGAAGCTCATCATCATACAGTATAGCCTATTGACTGTTTTCCGAAGTGTGTACCTTCGAACAACTATTCCCTGAGCGATTTTCCGTAACAATGGGTTTCCATGGCCAAATAAGTGTAAAACCATGCACCCTGTTTCCTCTTGGAGATCTGTATTGTTCAATAGCACACTACAGATTTTATGAAATGCAACAGGCAGGAATCCCGTTAAGCTTGTTTAGCCCAGAATTTCCCAAATGAATTTGACCACAAAAGCCTATTTTCATGTAACAACTCTGAACATCCCATAGAACCAGCGCCCCAAGGTCAGGTATGAGAAAGATGTACACAGAACACAGGATCAGGAGTGTTAGGTCCTGAGATCCCTTAGTTCAGAGTTTTGTGAATTCCAAATGAAAAACAAGAGGGGAAAGAGCTTTGGAAAGAAGAGATTACCAAACGGGAATGTAGGAAGATAAAGAGGGCAGGAATCAAGATCAGGGAAGCCCTTCAGGCTAGCAGGAATATTTATTTTATTCACTACTTATTTTCAGCACTTTGTATAGTGTGTAGCTAATAGTTGGTGCTCAAGCAATATGAAATTATCATTCAGTTCGAGCCTGGGGACCTAAATGAATTACAGCCTCCCAAAGGGCATGAATGACCTCCATGCCTCCAAAGCTTCGGTAAAAAGAGGAGCCCAGAGCCAAATGTTCCTAGAAGACCCCTACTCCCTGCCTCCTGCTCTTACCTCTCACAGCCTTCCATCACACTCTGCCTCAAGACCATCAATACTAGTTTCATTATGCTTTTATCATGTCAGTCATCCCAAGTAACTGGGGACTCCCAGGGGGCTCAATCACCAGGTTTTCAAAAAGGCTCCCCTGATTTAAAGTTGCAGTTTCTCTGTCTGGCACCCGTTCCCTTCCCCTGCTTTATTTTCCTTCCATAGCATTTACCACCATCTGACATAACATATATTTTGTGTTTGTTTGCTTATGGTCTGTATCCCTTTACTAGAGAATAAGCTCCATGCTGGCAGGAGGATTTATTTTATTCATTACTTTATTTTCAGCACTTTGAATAGCGTATAGCTGATAGCTGGTGCTCAAGCATTATGAAAGTATCATTTGGTTCAAGCCCAGAGGCCTAAATGAATTATAGCCTCTCAAAGGGCATGGATCACATCTTGAGTTTGCTTTGACTTATATATGATGCGATACCATCTGCTGAGTGGGTCTTTATTACACTAGAAATGAATATTATTACTCAGATAGATATCAGTATACAAGGAGAGGCTATTAGACTCAGAAACCACATTCCCCCTCCTCTGGTGACCTCATCCTCCAGGCCCTGCAAAGGCATGACTCATAGATCCGCAATACCACCCTGACCCTCCTCCATGCCACAGTCCACATTTCCTGTGGCTTGCTGGACATTTCTTCCATGCTAGGCAGCTCAAACTCTGTAGGCCCAGAGCCATAAATAGTATCTCCTTCCTGCAAAAAATGAGTAAAGAAATAAAAACAAAAACCAGCCTTCGCCTACTCTGTTACCTTGGCATCAACTTATGTCAGTGGCACAATAATAATAATGAAAATTAATAAAATCCATGATTTTTTCCTGACTTTTCCTTCTTCCTTATAGTCTCTATATCTGAAATGTCCCTGCCAGCTCTTCCTTCTGTCCCATTCCCATCCTAGTATTGGGTTCTTATTATTTTTGGCCTGTGTGATTGAAATATTCCCTTCCCAAACTCTCTGACCTCTCATTTCCTATGTCTTTCATGCCTGTTAGTGGGTTATGAAACCATATAGTATATCATGACCAGCATTTTAAGATTAGAATAGGAAAAGATCAACTGTACTGCACATAACATAAAAATTCCAAAAGTTTTGTTAAATGTATATTTGTATGTCCTGAACCATCATGTAAATAAATTTCTTATAATAGTTTGAAAGCCATTGCTCTAATCTAATGTATTCCAGAGCGATTTAATTATGTCTCCTTCTATCTAAACTTTTCAGTGACTGCATAGTACCCTCCAAATTCAGTCCAAATCTACCCACCATTCATTGGTGTTTCAAACTCAGGCTCTCATCTCCCTTGGTAACTTATTTTCCAGAACTCCTACATTCAGACCCTGAATGCTCATCATGGTAGACCACTCATTATTTCTCAAACATACCCTGAGGTTTCTACTGCCTCTCAAACATTTTTATATGTTGTCCTTTCCTCTAGAGCAGTGATTCTCAACCAGGAGAAGGGAGGCAATTTTTCTCCCTAGGGATATCTGGCAGTGACTGAAGATATGTTTGGGTTTCACGACTGGAGAGGAATGGAAGTGTTATTGACATCTAGTGGGTAGAGCCCTGAAATGCTGCTCAACATCCTACCACACAGAGAAGAGGCCTCATAACAAAGAATGACCCTTCTCAAATGTCAGCAGCGCTGAGGTTGAGAAAGCCTGGTCTAGAAGAGCAGATTGCAAATGATCACTCAAAGTGCTTGGAGAGCTCGTTTCTCAGTGAGGCTGAGCTACTGATGGGGGACTGCAACATCACCGTCTAGGTGACCTCTGATTTCACCAGTGCTTACTGTCACCTAACTAAGGGTTTCAAGGCTTAGATCAAATGCCATCTCCTTCTTAGAGACTTCCCTGAAATCAGCTCGCTATAAGATTTCTCCAACAGTTGGAATTTCTCTCAGTCTCTCTCTTCCACTTACCACGATTCTCACTTGGGCTTTCTTTCCCTCATGCTTCACCCAACCCCACAGAGCAGGTGCTTCTCAGGCTGAGACTAACACTCGCTTTCTCCCTCTGGCTTCTCCAGAGCACTTTGAGCAATCTCTCTGCCTGAACAAATTCCATCATCCAAAGACAACCATGGCATGCATCTCCCCAGCTGGCTCTGAGCAAGTCTCTTTCTGCCTGTTCCCCCTTCACAGTGGGGACTATCAAAGTGTTAAGGAAAGCATTGGAGCATGAAAGGATATATAGCCTTTTTCAGGCACCTGAGTGGGAAACTGAGTAACCAAGGAACAAAATGAGTGAAGTGACAAAACAACAATAAAAAGGGTGCGTGGGGGGGCACCTATAAAGGAAGTGAGTGCACTGTGACCTAATTTTTTGTTCCTCCCTATTTTGCCCAGAATCAGCACTGTCTACCACCTTCACGCTGTGCAGTGAAAAAGGACACGAAGAACAAAAAAACATATAAGCCCCAGCTGTTCTCTTAGCATACCTTAGAGACTTATGTGCACCAGGCATGAAATAACTGCATTCTGAATGTGGCCCCATAACTAGTCAATTTCTTGTATTGTTACAGCTCTACTGTATGTTATTTTCATTAGGAGCCCCCACATCTGAATTTTTTAAAATGCAACTTGCTTTAATCATATCATTGAAACACATGATGTTTAAACATTCTCCTCTCTCCAAAAGAAGTATCCTCACCATAGTTATTTCAAATCCCTTCTTAGCCAAGAAAAGACTGGTCACACTCTAAATTAAGTGTCATGAGCAAGAATTTAATTTAAACCTAATAAGACAGTTATTATATGTTAAATATCATACGGTTATTAAAAACATATTTATTGAGGTTTAACAAGTATGTCAAGACAGTACTCCATAAACAGCAGGAATTGTTAACAGGATACAGTTACAGATTCTTACATCAGGCAATGTATCTTGTGAATAGATACACTTTATATTAGACCATTAAAAATAATAGTAAAGAATCTCCAAGTGCCTCTATCTGGGAGGGCAAGTGGGGCAGTGAATTTGTGTACTGCCTACTCACCCCTGGAGACCTGGGATCAGTTCCTGTGTGAGATGGGCATGAAAAATGAGCTTGGGGGTCTTCCCCTCATCCTCATTTGTGCTCTGTGCAAAGCCAACTGTACCATTTGGCATGATTGATGAGGGCCATTTAGGGGAGCTTGCTGGGGTGGGGGAAGAGAAGAGCTTGGAGGAGTCACTTGGAATAAGTCAAAGGGAAAGAACTCCTGGAGGAATTGGTCCAGATTTCTGATGCTAACAAATTCTTATTATGCTTAAAAGCTTTAAAAGTGTGTGTGGTGTCCATGTATACATTCACACAATCACACACCCAAACATCCTACCCTCAGTACAGAGAGTAGATAATCATGCAAAAGAGTGTTTGAAAACATTGCTTGTCTATTTCATGTACCAAGTACGGTGTCCTCTAAACTGGCCGTGTTGCTGAAAAGAAAACTGGGCTGAAAGGAATGAGCCTTCTCACCTTACCGCCAGCTCCCCTCCTGCTGAAGCAGCAGAGATCCGCAAAGCCTGTGTTTACGCCCTGTGTGCCGACGCTATGGCAATGGCCCTGACACGATGGATGGCGTCTGTTCAGCAGGATGACTTCACAAGAGGGTCAGGCCAGGGGACTTCAGATGGGCCATGAGTAAGAACCAGCAAAAACTCATATCCTCAACAGTTAGCAAACATGTCAAAGGAAATTATTCATAAATATTTGAAGAGCTACGAGGTCTGGGTGAGCAGCTGTTGGTCTCCAGGTTCTCCTCCGTGCATGATCTCTCTTTTTAGAGTCAATGTTCTGCCCTGACTGAGATTTCCAATGCCAAGCCCCAGACTTCCCTCAACTGCTTTGCATACAAAAGATTCCTGGATGCGTCAGTGCAGTTATGGAGCTATGCTGCAATCAGCCAGGTCTCTAGGTGGTGACCTAGAAAAGATACTTGTGGGGAATATTCAACTGTCTTTAGAACCATCCTTCTACTCTTATCTACGAATTTTTATATGTGTGTGTGTGTGTGTGCGCATGCGCGAGCGCGTGCACACATACACACATGCCTGCGCATGTGCAGGGGTGGAAGGGAAGAGAGTATATAATCATCACGTCAGCACAACGAACTGACCCAACTGCATGGGGATAATTATGTTTTACAGTTTTGCTAAACACAAGAAAGTATTTTCTCAGGCCATTTAATTGAAACAACATCACGGGTTATACCTTCATTGTAATAAAACTCCACTGTGTGTCCAAGTGCCAGGGGATTTATTAACTTGCTCTGAGCTCTGAGAATCAGCAGGCAGGGTCAGACGCGGCTAGTGATGATGACATCATCGGCTTTGGCAGCTCTTTTCAACTGGTGTTGAGTGAGGTAATGTCCCCAAAATTAAAACTGACAGCAAGATTAATGATGATAGATTCACTGACTTTTTTCATGATTTAAATTGGTGTTCTGTTTCTTCCATTCTGGATGGCCAAGAGAGCTTCGTGCCATTAGCTTGGCATATCAGCAAAGCCAGACAACAGGAGCCCCCTCTTGCTGTTGCCTAGGGACAGACTGGGACCTCAGGGCTAGAGGTTATTTACAGATGGGGCCAAAGGGTGACACACCCTCACATCTTTCTCAGAGGTTAGGACACTGAGATATACTGCCCTTATCAGACCAGTAAACACATACATCCGATTGGTTACTTTGGGGCTAGAAAGGGTATGTGCTCTGTCGGGGGTTGCTGTGTGCAGGGAATACCTCATTGAATCCTGCTCAACTGAGTCAGGCTTTGTAACCCCTCAAACTGGAGCTAGGTTGATCTTGCTCTTTGTACTTCCCATAACAAAAAGGTTTGCTGAGGATGCTAAGAAAATGAAGAAAATTCTGAGGCAGAAGACTGGAAAATGTTTGAGAAGCATGGAAAAGATCCATTTCATCAACCATCTTAGAGACTTGAATCCTACAAACAGCTATCATCTTAATTAATTATCCTAGCCTCACTCTACTGTAAACTTAAGGGCAGAGATTAACTGTTTTCAACTCTGTAATTTCGAGATTAACTGTTTTCATCTCTGTAATTTCAACAACAATCACAGCAATGTATAGCAGGCACTAAAAAATATTTATTGAATGTGTGTGACTTAAGAAGACCTTAATGACCTCTCCTAAGAAACTGAGTCTCCTAACTGGGTTTATGGAACACACTTTCAAATAATGAAAACATACTCACTTTGAAAGCATGGTCAAGTTTATCATAGTCACTAGTCTATATGGATATGGCTCACTAGTCTGAAATGATATGGTTTATTGTGTTAAAAAATAATTTAAAAAAGTTTAAAGCCAAAATGCTATATGATGATATGAGACATAGACTGCAGAACAGCAAAATTGGAAAAGTTCTCAGTGTAAATCTCATTGTGAGTGTGGTATTTGCCTCAAAAGTTAAAATCCATCTGTTGGTTCAGCGGTTATCTCACAATGAGACTTAAAGTTGACCCTGTTGGAAGTGGGAGTGGCATTGGGAAGGCAATATCTTTCTGTCTTCAAAGAGGGGACATAGGGTCCACTTGGCAGTGGGGGAGGATGTGGGAAGCCACTGGGGATCTTTTTGGGAAGTCCTATATCTAACTAGAACACTCATGGTCTCCAAAGACAGGGGACATCGCCTGTCCCTGCCTGCCCCTAACCAGCTGAGACATTCAGCAGGTCCCTTCCCCAGACGGTGGGGGAGCCTCGCTTTCCCCATTGGTAAGGTGCATGATTGGCGTTGACAAGAACTGAGGCCCTTTGCAGGACATGCCTTCTCTGATGCTAGGGATTTAACTGCTCGTAGGAGAGGCACACCCAGACGGATCAAGGGGACTAGACTAACTCCTTACTCCAGCTGTTCAAACAAAGTCAGGATTTTCCCTCCCTGCCCCCAAAGTTTATGGTACTGGTGGGGGGTAAGGGGAGCAGTTTCCCTGCCCTGTTCTTTTGGTAACTTGGTCTCAAACATTTTGTTTCTAGGCAGGTTCTAACACTTTCCCAAAGCCATTGAGGCTCTTCACCCCCATTTCTTTTGCCATATTTCTCCATCAGTTTCTTATCTCTTCTCCCAAATACACTGTTCTTCTCACAAAGAATACCAAATAGTGTCTGGATGTTACGGAGGGTCTGTTATGTTCCATTAATGAGGAGTAGAGGAGATGAGACCCTACTAATGTCCCTTTTAGCTCAACCACTAGCACGTCTTTTTGGGGAAAAAATGACTATACTGACATTTGTTGAAGTGTTCATCCAACTCATGGTGGTTCCCTTGATTAGGTGCTGCCCCTACAGCCACAGGGCAGGCTTGGGCCCCAGTAGCTACATCCATACCAGCTGATGCCTACCCTCTTGGACATGGCTGACCAGAACACAGAGGACGCCTGAACCATACAGGGGGAGAAGATGCAAAATCTCTATTGTGAGGGGGTTGGGCTCCTCCTCACTCCGCAATGTGACGCTTGATCCTTTACACCAGAGATGTTTAACCTGGCTGCCCCTTTGGAATTTCTAAACACAAAAGCCTGAACTGCAACAATCCTGATCCAATTAGTCTAGTGGGAACAAAGAGGCACTGAGATATTTTTTGGAAGCTCTGTAAATGATGCCAACATGCATTACTAGGGTGGGGAGCCACTTCCCTAAACTGAAGCTCTAGACCGTTAGTTTGAAATCTTCCACGGTGGTGATATAAGGCTGAATGCTAAAGAGCAGTGGTGGGACCAGAGCTGAGCTCCTGTCTCTCTTCTAGCAGGTCCCTAGAGTTCCAGAGAGTGCTGGTTATCACTGTGTGCCCTGTAGGAGACCAAAGGGCCCAGGGAAAGTCACACCATGAGATGCTGCCTCTGCCCCAACTCTGTGTAGCCGTCTTCTCTCCACTGAGTCCTGCATCCCTGAGCAAAATCAGAAAGTGCTCTCTGTTCACAGTTCATAACCCCACCAGCACTACATTCATTAGTTAGAAATACTGATGAGGGATTGCTATTTTATGTCCAATGATACAAGACATAGGATGGCCCTGAACAGAGGTATGAACCAGGAGAAGGTGGCAGTATGTATCTATATGACTCCTGAAACCATGATTTTAGTTGACATACCATGAAGCTAACTCCCTGTACCAGTCTGGGAATAAAGACTCAGCCTGTCCCCAGGGAACTGAGGGTAACCAAACATCCAGGTTTTTCTGAGGCTCTCCTGCCATTAGCATAAAATCCCCTGTCGTAGAAAACTCCTCCGTTCTAGGAAAACCATCAGCTTTTATGCTCAGGATTGCTTAAGACTGAACAAAGACGACTCTTTCCACAGTTAGAAATATGTCTCCAGTGGACGTGACTACCTGTCTTTGTCAGTGCTCAGCATGCCTGTCATTACCCCTGTTTCTAAACCTCTGAAAAAGGAGGATTAACATTGGGGGTGGGGTAATAAACCTATTCTGAAGCAGAATGTTTCACACATAAAGCTTCCCGTGGAGCTAAGACAATAGAATTTATTCCTGAAACAACCCAGTCTGACTCAAGCCATGCAGATTTTCCCTCCAGGTGATTTGGAAATAGCATCTAGAGAGAATTTGGTTCATGTCTTCCAACAACTAGGGTGTAACATGCATGCCTGGGAGCCCCTGAGAAGGTGACTATTGAAAACAGCCACCCAGTCTGCAGTGAAAGAAGGATAAAAAGACACCCAGGTAGAAGCAAAGAGGAGAGAAAGAAAAAGGAGTCTGCTTGGGGTTCTGCATGGGTCTCTATTTTCTGCTTCCAGGCTCTTTCTGATCCCCATCAGAGCTCTCATTCTTTGGTTTCATAAGATCTCGAGGGCACAGCAATCCACTCCAGTATTCTTGCCTGGACAATCCCATGGACGGAGGAGCCTGGCGGGCTATGGTCCAAAAGATCGCAGAGTTGGACAGGACTGAGTGAATTAGCACAGCACAAGGACAGAATTCAATCAAAGCTGACTAAAGCAGGAAGAGAGTTTCTTGTCTCCTATTAGTGAACAATCTGGGGTGTATGTAGCTTCAGGAACTGCTTGCTCCAGACCTCAAGCAATGCTACTGTTTCTTTCTCCATTGCTCAGTTGGAGTTCCTTAGCAGAGCTTCCTCCCAGCCCTCTGGCAGACTCATAGGATGGCTCTCAGAATCTCCCGGCAGTGTACTCTGCTAGCTTTATTCTCAGTGACAAAGGAAATACTCCTTTTAAGGATTGCCAGTAAAAAGTCTTAATGCTTCTCAATGGCTCAAATTTGCCATCCTGAGCCAATACCCAGGGCCTGGAGAAATGTGGGGCACCAGCTGGCAGGCCTGAATCACACAGCTAGGCTGCTGCAAGAGGAAGAGCCAACGCAACTCTGAAGCCCAGGGACTGAGGTAGGAAGAGGTGACTTCCCAGAGAGCCTTAATAAATGGTTACCACACGCTAGGTGGGTAGATAGTACGAATCAAAAATAGCAACAAGTAGTCCCTCCTCTCCTTGAAATACACCTCCCCCCATTTTTGTCCTACCCTGAAGAAGACTACGTGTGTTACAACCAAAAATAATTCTAACAGTTATAATAATATAGCCCACCATCACAACACTTTTTCAGAAATCTCCTCTCTTGCTAGTTTCACATGGTCCTATTACAGGAGCAGACGCGAGACCCACACCTGTATTAATATTTTATCCAGACAAAGGACAAAGCCCCAAGCAGTTGCAAAAGGTTTTGATATTTGAACTTCTAAATATGGCCAAAATGACAATATTATGAAAAGACTTTTTTTCCAAAGTCACTGTTGCTTAAATAGAAAGGTCCCATGTTTGTCCAGAATGCTGATAAGCCTTCTCTAGTACCAGCCAAAGCCTAGAAATCTCAGGCCTTCTGAGAAGAACTACTTAATTAGTAACACTGATTATAATTCAAAGCATTAGCAACATGGGAAAATGAATCTCTTTGATATCATAATCCTAAAAGGTTGTGTTTGTTTTGTTTGCACTCGTAAATGAACCAAGTCTATCTGTGTTCACTGAGTTTTATCTGAGAAAAACCAATGAGTACTCGCACATAAATCCATAAGAAAGCATCAAAGAGGAGCAGAAATTAGGTCCTTGTTCCCTCTGTCAGTTGTGTGTCCCTGGATATTATGACTCGTCATTCTCTACCGAAATCTGGACTTTGAATCCTACACACCAACTCCAAAGACAGTTTCCAGAATGATCTTCCCACTGAGCCCTCTGCCCTCAGCATGAACTCTCCTCTCCAGCAGCACACAGTTACCTATCCTGACACCTGTTCTGTGCTTCCCCACTACCCACCTCCCACTTTTTTTTTTTTCACACTATACTTTTTTGGTATGTCATTCTTCATCTTTGTTAATAACATCCATCTTCCATGGCTCAACTCAAACACCCCTCTGCCATTCATAGGCTCCAGTTTACAACCAGTTCACCCTTCCACTTTGTTAATGGCTTCCCAGCACAGTGAGGGCAGAGTTTTCAGATTCTTTGGTTAAACCTCTAGAGCCCTAAATGATCCGTGGTGCTGTCTCTGTATCTCATTTCAAGCCGTGTGCTCCAGCAACCCTGGAGCCTCTTCACTTTCCAGGATTTCCCTAGCTGCTTTCTAGTCACAAATTCTTCTCCATCTACTTGGAATGTTCTTCACTTGCTTGGTTCCAATGTTGTCTCCTCAGTTGTTAGTTCTCAACGGAAATGTTACTTCTTGAGAGAGACTTCCCTGCCTACCTCGGGCTATCTGCCCTCATATCCTTTGTTTCTGCCTACTATAGTAGTATGGTTCCTGTCTTCATAGGGCTTTTCTGATATTATTTCTGAAATTTCTAATATTATACATACATACATATATATATGTATATATATAAGGCCTATGAAGACAAGAAACATACATATCTCACTATAGGATGGTCCTAAGAATGCTCAATCAACCATGGCTATTATTATTACTTTACTGAGAAACACAACCCACCTCAGACATCCAGGAGCTGGCCTTGCTGCTAGCCAGGCCGTGATGTTCTTCTGTGTAACATAAACCATTTCACAGAGCATCGGCATCAGACAGTATCATTCTGTGACCATGATGGGTCAAGACAAAAATAAGACCACTCCATAATTATGTCTGACTACAGAGAAAAACATAAGCAACATCCAAAGCAGAAAAATAACCAGACTTCCATCTTTCCTGGCTGACATGCTTGACTTCTGCTTAACCAGTTACAGCCTCAGCATTGTCTGATCCCTACTTCTATAAAAGATGCATTTAGCTACTCAACCTCTATCTAGTTTCTCCTTCTAAATAAGACTTCTTTAGATATTCAGTCACAGGATTATCCCTGCTTTCTTACAGCTTCCATCCAGAGCAAACCTCTGTTTTCTTAAACCTGCTCCCAAATCTCCTAACACAAATCCAGTTCCTACAAATTCTTTCTAATGCTAGGTTACTGAGATGATCCACTGTTCTTCATGATGTATGTTCTCCCTCATTGCAATGAGTAATAAACCCAACTTGACCAACTACAAGTGTGTTCTTGGTGGTCTTTGGCTGAAGGGCATTGAGAATAGTAACAATTATAACAGCAACCATTTATTGATCATTTACCAAACACCAGGGCCTCTTCCAACCAATTTACATGTGTTAACCTCCTCAATTCATAAACCGAATTTGGGACATAGGCATGATTATTAGCACTGTAGTATTTGAAGGAGGCTAGCTTTGGAGACGGAGAAGGCAATGGCATCCCACTCCAGTACTCTTGCCTGGAAACTCCCATGGATGGAGGAGCCTGGTAGGCTGCCATCTGTGGGGTTGCACAGTGTCGGACACGACTGAAGCGACTTAGCAGCAGCAGCAGCAGCTTTGGAGAGGTTNAATGGCATCCCACTCCAGTACTCTTGCCTGGAAACTCCCATGGATGGAGGAGCCTGGTAGGCTGCCATCTGTGGGGTTGCACAGTGTCGGACACGACTGAAGCGACTTAGCAGCAGCAGCAGCAGCTTTGGAGAGGTTTAAAAAATAGCTGAAGTCAGATAGCTAACGAGTAATGGAGCTGTTATATAAGCCAAAGCAGTCTGACCCTGACCCACCACTTCTTACTAAGTCCTCCTTGGGAATCTATCACTGTGCCTTGAAAAGACACAGAACTTCAAGTTTATGAAGATTATGAAGTCATTACATTATGAAGGAGAACTCAGCACGTGAGAGAGTTCCTTCAACAGGTTTCATCAACAATGTACTAAATGGTACTGTGAGGGTTTCCCAGGTAGCTCAATGATAAAGAATCTGCCTGCCAAGGCAGGAGATACAAGAGATGTGGGTTCAACCCCTGGGTCAGGAAGACCCCCCTAGAGAAGGGAATGGCAACCCAATCCAGTATTCTTGCCTTGGAAATCCTGTGGGGTCACAAACAGTTGGACATGACTGCAAGCACACACACACAGAAATGGCACTTTGGGGCTGCAGAGAAGAATGTCATAGTCCCTGACCTCAGGGAACTTGCAGGCTAATTGACGAGACAAGACTTAAACACACAAATTTAAGTAACAATACAAGCTGCAGTATGAGAGACACATTAAGACAGAAGAATGCATGATTCAGTGTTAAATGAGGTGTACAGATGGTACTGGAGAGAGCTCCCCGTGGGCTGCAGGCTCAACCCACATACTCTAATTCAACTCAAAACCACAGACAGGATATCAGCAAGGGAGCTGCTTTGTTAGTAAGAGTAAAAAAGAATAAAGCTTTAATGGAAAACACTATTAGATTATACTTGCAGGATACACAGCTGAATGATTTTTAAATTTTAATTTTTGGAAATTCATTGTTTAGGAATCATAAAGCAGCCTATGAAAGGGAGCCTTCTGGTTATTTCCAATGGACTCCATATCAGGAGTGCTCTGGAAGCGTGAAATATAAAGTTCACTTCTATTTGGGAGAAGTAAGTGCAGACTTGACCCTATCTGGCCTATCTGCTATGAATTACACTTGGGTTTGTATCCTTGCACTCTGGTATCATAGAAAAATGTTAATGACATTTCCAGATACGATATTCTGGAAAGATTCTCAGCCACCAAGAGTCACACTAAGACTGGGGTTGTTTCTGTAAGGGATAACCAAGCTCTTGTAGTGGAATCTTCTATTACTTTTAGACCTAGAAGAAAGAGATATCAAGTATTTCTCTTGAGTAACTGTGTCTGAGCTAGGACTTTGATATAAACGTGGCAATGACATTGGACATAGCTCCGTTGGTAAAGAATCTACCTGCAATGCAGGAGACCCCGGTTTGATCCCTGGGTCAGGAAGATCCACTGGAGAAGGGATAGGTTACCCACTCCAGGATTCTTGGGCTTCCCTTGTGGCTCAGTTGGTAAAGAATCTGCCTGCAATGTGGGTGACCTGGGTTCATTCCATGGGTTGGGAAGATCCCGTGGAGAAGAGAAAGGCTACCCACTCCACTATTCTAGCCTAGAGAATTCCATGGACTGTATAGACTATGGGGTCACAAAGAGTCAGACACGACTGAGCAACTTTCACTCACTCAATGACATTGGGCAAATTATGTCACCTCTTATCTTCAAGAGGGATCTAATAGCTGGGCCCAGTTTATGGGGTGACTATGGCCTTACACATCATAATGCTATCAAAGGTATTACGATGTCCAACATACACAGTACATTCTTCAGATGTGTTGGTAACCAATATTGTTGTCACTATTTTCTACACTAATACTTTCAGAAGTATTGGAAAGGTACAAAAGAAGCATGAGATAAGAGTTTTCCTTGATACTCCTAAACACTGAATTGAGGATTTACCCTTCTTGATTCGGGCAAGTCAGTCAACTACAATGTATTATTTAGCCACCATCCTATCTTGCATGGGCTTCCCAGGTGGCGCAGTGGTAAAGAATTCATCTGCCAATGCGGGAGATGCAGATTCAATCCCTGGCTCAGGAAGATCCCCTGGAGTAGGAAATGGCAAAACCCTCCAGTATTCTTGCCTGGAAAATTCCATGGAGAGAGGAGCCTGGTGGGCTACAGTCCATGGGGTTGCAAAGTCAGACACAACTGAGCACACACACACACACACACACACAGACACACACACACACACACTATCTTGCATAGGCTAAGGAGCTTCTTTACAGAAGCAGTGAGAAAAATAAGAGCTCCTACTGCTCAGGAGTGTTGTGCAGAGCAAAAGAAGTAACGTATACAGAACCCTGAGAACAGTGTTTGGGACTCACTAGCTTACAATAAATACTATTGTTTATTATCATCATCATCATCACCATCTTCATCATTTGGAATATTCTAGACTTTCCCTTAATCTCAAAGGATTCAAGATCAATGATCTCCAACATATGCCAGGCAGCCAAATTTCTAGGCCCTTATTTTAGAACAAGTTGCCCTTGCTCGTTTAGTAAAACATTTTTTGAGCCTATTCAAAGTGCTAGGGAATATTACACGTTGCGGGAATAGTACACGTTGCCAGTTATTCCCGAATCATAACAAATGGCCTACATTTGCAGGTTTGCTGGCTGAGGTCAAGAGACTAGTATTTAGGAAGAAGGAGAGGGATGGAGAAGAAGAAAAATAGGGGAAGGGGAAGGAAAAGGGCAGGAAAGAAGGAAGAGACAGAGGGAGAGAAAGACGAGGAGAATATGGTAAGCAACCAGTGCCTGTTAGGACTGGAATCAAAGTTCTGGCTGAGTGATTCAGGTAAATTACTGAACCTCACTTTTCACACCCAGAAGCAGTGCTAGTGCCTCTTTCTTAAGGATCATATAGGTGGCACCCCACTCCAGCACTCTTGCCTGGAAAATCCCATGGACGGAGGAGCATGGTGGGCTGCAGTCCACAGGGTCGCTAAGAGTCAGACACGACTGAGCGACTTCACTTTCACTTTTCACTTTCATGCATTGGAGAAAGCAATGGCAACCCACTCCACTGTTCTTGCCTGGAGAATCCCAGGGACGGGGGAGCCTGGTGGGCTGCCGTCATATGGGGTTGCACAGAGTTGGACACGAATGAAGCGACTTAGCAGCAGCAGGTATTAAAAGAGAGAATACATGTATTAACATAGTGCTTAGCACATATTATATGCTCTGAAAAATATACCTGTATTATCCTTATATACATAACATATATGAAGCACAAGTTGGAATCAAGATTGCTGGGAAAAATATCAATAACCTCAGATATGCAGATGACACCACCCTTATGGCAGAAAGCAAAGAGGAACTAAAGAAGCTCTTGATGAAAGTGAAAGAGGAGAGTGAAAAAACTTACTTAAAACTCAACATTCAAAAAACCAAGATCATAGCATCCAGTCCCATCACTTCATGGCAAATAGATGGGGAAACAATGGAAACAGTGACAGACTTCATTTTCTTGGGCTCCAAAATCACTGTAGAGGGTGACTGCAGCCATGAAATTAAAAGACACTTGCTCCTTGGAAGAAAAGCTATGACCAACATAGACAGTATATTAAAAAACAGAGATGTTACTTTGCCAATAAAGATCTATCCAGTCAAAGCTATGGTTTTTCTACTACTCATATGGATGTGAGAGTTGGACCATAAAGAAAGCTGAGCACCAAAGAATTGATGCTTTTGAACTGTGGTGCTGGAGAAGACTCTTGAGAGTCCCTTGGACTGCAAGGAGATCAAATCAGTCAATCCTAAAGGAAATCAATCCTGAATATTCATTGGAAGGACTGATGCTGAAGCTGAAACTCCAAAACTTTGGTCACCTGATGTGAAGAACTGACTCATTAGAAAAGACCCTGATGCTGGGAAAGATTAAAGGTGGAAGGAGAAGGGGATGACAGCGGATAAGATGGTTGGATGGCATCACTGACTCCTTAGACATGAGTCTGAACAAGCTCCAGGAGGTGGTGATGGATAGGGAAGCCTGGTGTACTGCAGTCCATGGGGTTGCAAAGAGTTGGACATGACTTGAGCAACTGAACTGAACATAACTGACTAGAGACCCCAGCAGGACAGCATGACACCAGCTAAGTAGTTTCACATTATTCTTTTACTTTCTTTTTCTAAAAATTTAACCTTGAGTTCAGACTGCAGGGGAGAGCACAGCTGTGTTCTGTTTTCAGGTTTGAGTGTGAAGACCACACAAGCGCGGTGGAAACGTCTTTGGACAGAGTCTGGAGACTCAGATTTTAGTGCCAGCACCAACTGTGTTCACCTCTAGAGCTGGGTCCTAGTCTCTGTAACTGTGAAATAGGTGTGAGAAATGAAGACTGGACTAGATCATATGTAAAGTTTCCTCCAGCTATAATTCTCTAGGACTCTAATCCCTTAAACCAGTACTTCACAAAGAGTAGCTCAGATGGATTAGAATTAATGAGTTTCTAGAGAAAAATGTGTATTTCTAAATTTCTACCTGGGTTTATAGGAATCAGAATCCTGGAGGTTGAAGCAGAGAATGAAAGCCAGGAACTATGTATGTGTGTATATATTGTTGATCCTTGAGAAACACAGGGTTTAGGAGAATCTACCCTCTTGCAGTAGAAAAATCCATGTATAATTTTTTACAGTGAGCCCTCTGTATCCATGTTTCCAGATCTGCAGATCCAACCAACCACAGACTATGCATTACTGTAGTATATATTCAATATTTACTGAAAAAAAAATCCACAGTTTTTTTTTTTTTTAAATAAGTGTACCAAGGTGGTTCAATCTCACGTTGTTCAAGGGTCAGTTCTGTGCTTGGGAGTGTGTGTGTGTGTGTGTGTGGTGGGAATAAGAAAAAGGAAATCGTAAATGGGAAGGAAGCCCACATCTGCTCAGGTAGATCACTGTAAATCGAACAACATGTAGAACATGTTGGGCACTTAACCCATTAAGATTACTGAAGATGCTAAGATGAAATATTTATAGGTACTTTTTTAAACATAGTCTATAAAATAGGAGGTTGACTCAAACATAAATTACCTACCACATCATTCTTTAACCTCTAAATATTTCTCTAATGGCTTGAAAGGCAGCTTATTAAAGCAAAGTGAGTGTTTAAGTACCACATATATACTGGTTAGTTTATAAACATCTAGAGATGCAGAAGTTACTAAAAGTGACAGATTGGCTAATAAAAGAGCAAACAAAAAATTTTAAGGAATTTTTAGTCTGGAGAGAAAAGGCTTAAATCTCTTGAGAGGTGTGATTTTTCTCTCTTCATCTTAGTTCTGCCTTCTGGGCTGGTTCCATTCTCTGGATAAATCTTCCCATGAGGTAATAAGATGGAGCCTGATGCCCCAAGGAAGCATGGTGATCTGTTAGTAACCCTAAAGGAAAGACCAAGTGCCTCTCTCTAGGCTCTTGCAGGAACTTGATTAAAGCTCTCATTGGATTAGCTGGAGTCACATGAATGACCCAGAGCCAATAACTGTGGCCTGAGGATGGGCATTTGCAAATTGGAGCTTACGTCACATGCTCACCCCCGGATCTGGGGAGCAGAATTTACTACCCTCAGAATGTATAGATTGAGAATGGGACAGCATTGATTTCCCCAAGCAAAATTAGGGTGATATTACTATGCTGATAAGACAAAACAACAGATGTCCCTTGCAAAATCTTAAGAGTAGCAGGTATTTTTTAAGGCACAAATTTACATTTTTAAGCTCCGTGACATATTTTGCCTTGCCTAGTATATTTTATTTCCTCTGTGTGTGCATGTTTTCTTTTGGTTATATGTATAATCCTATATATAGTTATCACACACATAACATCTTAATGGTGATGGAATTAGATGATAAATCGTGGTGGAAAAAATGAGCAAAGTTTTGATCATTGTTTAATTTGCTAAAAGAATAGCTCCACCTAAGATTCTGCTTACTGCCAACGGTGACAAAGGAGTTGGCAACACTGCAAATGTGTTTCTGAGAACTCTCTGCAGCAGTTTCAAAAGTGAGACTAAAAACTCAAGGAATGTACTCAGGAAAGCACTTTCTATGACTCTTTAGGATCCCTCTAAGGGAAATCTTCTGATTTTCTCACCTCCAAGTTCTTATTACCTAATAGGATGGTTTATACATAGTAGGTACTCAATAAGTATTTATTGAATGAATATTTAGATGAATGAATCAATGAGTAGTTTCAATTTTAGAACTGGATTTTAGTCAGAAACACTTTCTAAATTACTTAATATGTGGAACTATTTTATGGAACAGGATGGTCATTAAAAATATATGTATATAGAAAGTTACATTAATTTTCCCCCTTTTCATCATTTATAAAGAAACAAGCCAATTTTTGGTATTTAGCAAAATAAATTGACCAGGAAATGGTAGAATATTTTTATTCACAAACTGAATTTTATATGATTTCCAGATGCTAAAAAGTCTGTCACTATCCAACACTGCCCACAATGTAAGAGGGCAAAGATAATGAAGAGCAAAATGAGAGGGTAAGGGTACTTCGAGTTTAATGAGCTATTAATCGCATAAAAAACTAATTCAAAATATGTCCAACAGGTAAAATCTCTCAAGCCAGATATGCAGAAACACAGTACTGAACTGAGAGAATTTAAGAAAATTTTTTCATTTTTATGTATTTCAAGAGCTGTATCTTATTCTTCAGAATTCTAGACGGAAGAAACTGAACTCGATAAAATATCAAACACCTTTTCTCACCAAGATGTCTCAAATTACACCAAAGCTTGAAAGGAGGAATCATGAAATATACAAACTCTTCTCAAAAGTAGTAACATTCGCTTTTATTTTAAAAAGGAAGCCTAGGCCAGGAGCCACTAAGCTATGAAATCAAACTAAGAATAACAGGCGTTCCAGTTATTTATTGATGCATAACAACTATCCCAAAACTGAGTGGCATAAAGCAACTACTATCTTCTTATGCTCACAAATATTGTGTGTCAGGAATTCAGACAAGGCGCAGTAAGGATGGTTCATCTCTGCCTCCTGATGTCTGGGGTCTCAGCTGGGATCATTCAAATAGCTAGAGGTAACAAGAACAGCTGTGGTCTGGAGTTGTTTGGAGTCTTCCTCTCGTATGTCAGGCCTAGGATGGCATGATTTGAAGGCTGATCTCAGTCAAGACTGTTTACCAGAAACTACGCATGGATTTCTATGTGCTTGGGCTTCCTCACAGCATGTCAGCTTCAAGGTAGTCAGACTTCTTACTTAAAGGATGAGAGTTCTAAGGCTGAGTGTGCTGGTGAGCATAGTGGAGGCTAGGCTACATGACTTTTTATGACTCATTCTCAGAAATCACACTGCATCACTTCTGTTGTACTCTGTTGATCAGGTCATAAGCTCACCCAGATCCAAAAGTTAACAGAGTCCCACCTCTTGATGGGAGGAACATCAAAGAATTTACAGTCATGCTTTGAAATCTCCGCAACACAGACTAAAAGTAGACATGTGTGGCATGCTGGGTTTCAGGTTTCTTTGGGATTTTCAAGAAGAAACTTTGAATAAATATTTGGACAGAGACATAAAACCTAGAATTTAGGAGATATAGGTTTCAGTTTGAAAATGTCAGAGGCACATGTAGAGAGGTTGAGACTGACTATGAAACAGTTGAAGAGGCAGGGTGTATGTTACTCATCTAATAGGCTTAGTGGGAAGGGATGGGAAAGAAAAGAGAACAGAGATGTTTGGCCAGGCATAAAGCATGGAGCAAGAGTACATAGGAGGACAGATGACAAAGGAGGTGATCACACCTAGAGCTGGTCCAAGACTACAAGGGATACTAGGACATGTTGGGTCTAGCTAGCTGCAAGTTTTCCAAGGTAAGGAGGTACCACATCTTTTAATGGCCAGTGGCAGTTAGCAAGGGATGGAAGTTGGGGGAGAGGGGTTGGGAGAGTATAGGAAATACTATTTCTATGGGCTATCCTCAACCTGCATAAATGACTTAACAGTGGATGCAAAAGACCTTTTTGATCCTTGATTGGTTGTCTCTTACATATGCGTTCCTCCCTTCCCTATTCCAACAGCTTCAGTATCCCAGAGGAACTAATATAACCTTGACCTCCAGTATTACAAGGTGTGATGAAAGTGAAAGTGAAGTCGCTCAGTTGTGTCCAATTCTTTGCAACCTCATGGACTCTGTTCTATCAGGCTCCTCCGTCCATAGGATTTTCCAGGCAAGAGTGCTGGAGTGGATTGCCATTTCCTTCTCCAGGGGACCTCCCCGACCCAGGAATCAAACCCAGGTCTCCCACATTGCAGGCAGATGCTTTACCGTCTGAGCCACAAGGTGTGATGAAGGTTACACCAATCAGAGTATTCCTGCTGCCTGACTACAGTGATTAGCTCAGATGTAAACATATAAATTAAGCTGATCTAAACACGGCAATTCTCTACATTTTGCTGAGAATATTGGGAAAAAATACATGCATTACTACAGCATGTAACTAAGGAAAACAGGTACGCCAGAAGCTACTGCAAGCCATCTTTTTAATATGAAGTTTTAGAATAAAACTTGTCACAGTGGAAGGCAGACCAGAAAGAGAATAGGAACTTGACACGTTTGAGCTGTTGGATCAACTGTCATCTGAAGTAAGTCTTTATCTGGATTTTTTTTATACATAGATCTGAATATTATACAAGTTAAACTTAATAAGTATTTTACTATTTTTGACAAAAAATTATTTGAAATAAATTACAGAGAGATTCTGACTTCTGGTAGTACTGAACTGATTATACAGATGTGGGAGAGAGATTATGGGCTAGAGTTCGTATGTATGAAGAATCCTGAGAGTGGTTGATTAGACCCTTTGCGTTGGTTTGCTTAGACTACTATCTCATAGTCCAAGTAGAATTTTTAGGATATTATTTGTGTGACCATAATTGGAGTCACAAAGAGTTGGATACAACTTAGCAACTGAATAAAAATTAGGTATCAAATAGCTTTGTCAGTTAGGATGATACTTTCAAAAAGGTTCTTATGAGAGAGAGCAATAAGTCCTTAAAATCAGTGATTTGGTGAATTCAATCTTTATCACTTGTTGCCGTCATGAGCTATGCTTTCTCCTTGAAGTCATATTCTACACAAAGCTGATTATCAAGCCACTGACATTTATGAACTCATTCCTTTGACATTTATAAACTTCTTGCTTTTTGACATTTCTAAACTAATTGTTTACAAATGTGTTAATTAGTTAACAGGAATCTACTGTTCAATGAAATAAAAAATTCAACATAAAGGCTGACATTATTACCCATAGCCTATTTCCTCCATAAAGTAGAAGGTGTACTCAAGGATACCAATTTGTACTAACAAACTATTTAGTGGGCCAGCAAACATTCTTTTCAGGAAAGAGGGCAGAATACACACTAGTTCTGACTTTCACAAGCTAATCTACTGGACCAGGGGTCATCAGATTTGGTCTGTGACCTCTTTTTGTAAATAAAACTTTATTAAGACACCGCTGTGTTCCTTCATTTACATATGTTTATGGCTTCTTTCATGGAACCATAGCAGAGCTGAGTGGTTATGAAAGAGTAAATGGCCTGCAAAGCCTAAGACATTTACCATCTGTCTTTCCACAGAAAAAAAACCTGTGGATTCCTAAGACTAAATTATGAGTGCCTTGAAGGTAGAATTCAATGATTTTCATCTTTATATAACAATCCCTACTGTCCACTGGATGCTTGTTATGTGTCAATCACTGTTACTGTGCTCATCACTTTAAATCCTGAACAAATCTATGAGGTTATATGTTCTATTTTGGTTCTATAGAACTCAGAGAAGTGAACAATTTTCTTGAGGACACACAGCCAGTAAGTCCCAGACATATGAGTCAAACCAAGATCTGTCTATTTGACCCAAAATTCGTGCTCTTAACCATCACATATCCTATACTGCCTTTCTACCTGTCTACCAGTTCCAGTTTCATGAAAGCTACTCAACACTTGATGTTGAAGTGAAATGGAATCAGAATTACTTTTTTAAAGATACCTCTTACTTTATTTGAACCTTGATAGATCACCTAATAGTGCCTACCAGGGTTGCTTTACTAAATGAATTGGCCTGAATGGCCTGGAGAAAATTGACAGGAAGGAAGAGTTTAATTTTCCCTTTTTCACATAGATTTTTTTCTTCAGTTTTGATTTNCACACACACACACACACACACACACACACACACACCCTCCCCGCCCCTTCCTATCGAGCTCCTTCAGATAGATACCTCAGATAGAATGACTATTTGGCTTTTGCCTTTGGCTTTATGTTTAGCTATTATCTTCTAGCTCCAGTTTAGCTAAACATTCTGCAGCCCTCAGGCTCATCCTTCTCAGCCGAGGCAAAACACCCTGGCTCTCAGGACACTTACTTAAGTCTAGAACCCTGCACCTAGAGTTTCCAGAAGTGGACTCTGGGTAATTTCTCTCTCTGTAAGTGAAGCATAATGCAGGGTGGAAATATTGAACAAGTCTCCTTGCTGAATTTGTCTTAGGAGACTAGATGTCTACTTCCTTTCTACCAAGAAGCTCTTAAGTTATTTTTTAAGCAATGGGATAAAGATAACTTTACTATTCACCAGCACAAAAGTCAAATGTGCTGGCTCTTAGAAAAAGCAGTCTTTATCAGTGTTTTAGATGTCTGACTTGCAGACTCTGAAAATTCAACCACTTTATGTTTTCTAAAATTCAAAACTGATTTCAAAAGCTAAGGCTAGATCTGGCAAGAAAGCAAGAGAAATAAGTAATAGGTTAGAATGTAAAACAAACAACCTTTCAGCAAGCTATGCCTTTCAACCTCGGGAAATACTCTGGTGCCTTGGAGAACACAGGTCAATGTATCGGTCTTTCACTTTATTAAATTATTAGTATTAAAAAATAACTCTGAGCAAGCAACAAAACACAGCACAGTGCTTTCTACAAATAAAATTTAATTTGCTATCTCAAGAGCTGCTGGCTTTTATCGTTGAAGATTGGAGCATGGTATTTTCAGGGAGAAAGTTTTTTTTTTTATCTGGTTTGGAGAAAACATGGCCAACATTAGTTCCAAATATTTTATTTCAAACATAAAGTACAGAACCAATACTAATAAACAACAGGCTCTTATGCCAACATCAGTGCATGTTTTTGTTATTGCATTATATTCCATGAGAGTTATTGTGCATAATTAAATAGAAAAAACCCTTGAACTTGGAATTATAAAACCGTCACCACAAACCAACAATTCCACTTGATGTGTATTAAGTCATTAAATTTATTATAAAAAAAGAGGAGGAGGGGAAAAATCTTTTCCTTGTAAATCATTAAAAATGCATGAGGGTTGAAAGCGTAGCAAACAGCCTATACGCTTGCTTAGCAAACTACTGCAGAAGAAGTCACCGCAATTCAGAACAGAAAATGAGGTTTTCTTGAAATCAGAATGGCCTGTTATCAAAATGACAACCACAAGGGCTATCGCGAAAGAAAGACTTATAAATTCTGAGAACATAAATGTTGTTCCTAGTGTCCTGGATAAACAATGTTTGGGGTGAGGGAGGCTGGCCATGGTCTAAGGAGTCCTACAATTGAACAGTTCATAAGAATGGGATCTGTGAAAGGCAAGGTCCAAAAAACATACACAGAGTTAGCACCTGGCTTCCAGACAAGGGTTGGCCCAGTGTGCACCACAACCATACCAGTGGCTGAGACAATGGTTTTTTGGCCAGTTATTTCAGCAACAGAAATTATGTCAGTCTGTTGGGAGGATTACTACAACCCATGTCACAATCCACAAGGCTTCCTTCCCAGGTGGCGCAGTAGGTAAAGAATCTGCCTGCCAACACAGGAGATGCAAGAGGTGTGGGTTCAATCCCTGGTTTGGGAAGATCCCCTGGAGGATGAATTGGCAACCCACTTCAGTATTCTTGCTTGGATAATCCCATGGACAAAGGAGCCTGGCAGGCTACACAGTCCATGGGGTCGCAAAGAGTGGGACACGACTGAAGCAGCTGAGCACATGTCACAGTCCAGTCTGTGTCTGCACTGTGAGTTTTCTCTGAAAAGCTGTTTATTAATGTGTTATAACCAGGAAGCATTAATGAAATGGGCAAGAGCAGAGAGAAAGGGGTTAAAGTTGCCAGGGACAGATACCCAGTGAAGCTGGCTGAGATAAAAATGCATCCTTAACAAAGAGAAAGTCAAAGGCATCCAAAGATCGGATACTGAGTTAAGTCAGACCACTTGGGAACCTGCATTGAAAGTGAGGTATGGAAGCGCCTTTGTCTGCCTCATGGAGTCACACTGAATCTTTTGAGAGAAGAGGCTATATGGAAATAGAGTACATTTCTGATTTTTCTGGTGCTAGCTGGATATTGGATCTGTTTTTCTTAATCCACGCCAGCTCTTTTTTACTGACAACTTTGCTGCCCCTTACTAATTTAAATTTGTTTGTGGTGTTCGATGCCATGACCCAGTGCTGACCCCAGCTTTGTAAGACCTCCCATCTAACTGACTGCATCTTCCTCTTCTTTTAAATTAAGGGAACTGATTGGCTTATTCAGGTCAGATTTATTCCTGGTCCAGTCAGTAGTGACCGGAAGAATCAGTAAGTTTCCCAGTCACCAGGGTGAGAACAAAGTCCCTGAGAAGGAAATGTGGACACAGCAAACAAAATGACTAGACATCGACAATCATACAACTATATGCTTAGCCCTTGAGCAGTCAGGAACTGAACTCACAGAAAATATATGCTATCTCAGGATAATACGTGTATCTTCTCAGTGATTTCTCCACTTCTCCAATTCTAAAATGAATATATTGTTTACATTTTAATACTTTTCAAACTGAGATGTAGACTGCAATCAACCTATATATTTAACACAGTGTTTTCCTCCCTGCATGTAATAGCTGCTATTAAACTGATGATGTGTCATAAGTTCAAATTTCTCCACAAATTGAGGAAATATGGAAAGTATGATTCTACTGTCTCAGTTTCATCAAAAGCTAAAAATCAAATCGCTTTGTATATCATTGCTGTGAAGCACCATCTTCTTAATTGCTGTGTTTTTGTCTCATTTTTGTTTGAAAGTGACAATTTCATCATTTCAACAGGTAATTCCCCAGTCCCATCAAGTTGCCTTGCCCTCTGATGTTGTGCCTAAATCATCTCTCCCTGGATTAACTCATTATTCCTATTAAAGCCTTTGATATATGTCAGAGACATGCCCTTATTTGTGACAGAGCTATAAAAGTGTGTTGCTTTAATTTCTTCAATAAATCAATTTCTCTATTTCATTCCCTTAATTATGTGCTGTTTTTCTCTGGAATGGCTCCAATGTCTAGGATTTTTTATTCACCTAGAAGTGTTTCCAAAATTTAAATAATGGACACCAGTAAAACCTGACCACCCTGCCCTTCCTCTTTTGTGATGTTGCCTTACAAGCAGCTCTGAGTGATGCCTTCCCCCTTACCAGATGATTCAACAAAGAACTCAGCTACATTTATCCAGCATCCTTACTCATAGAGCATTTGCCCAGCTGTCAAGACTGGCCTTTGGGGATTATTTTCACACACAGAACTAATCTTTCACTTTCATTTCCAATGGAATTTCCTCATATTCTTTTTGAATTCTGAAGCTATTTATTGAGCCCAGTAGTTAGCAACAGATGCCATGAACTGGCATCATCAGCAAGTGGGATGATGTGATAGAAAGACCCTTCTCCCTCAATACAGTTTTAGCTCAGGTTGTGACATAGACAGAACATGTGATTCCAGGAAAGCAGTTAACATCTCTGGCCCTGTAAATGGCTAAGAAGATGAGCAGAAGAAGGTGGTTGCTAAGATTCCTTTAGTTCTAACATCCTACAGTATCATCTCTCAATAGTTTAATATTTTTCAGAGTTATCACAGGCTTAAAATCATACTGGGCCCATACCTATAACACCTCATGAACCTTGCATTCATTAAAAATAGTCTCTACCTGTCAGGAAGACACCATCCAGGCTCTTTCAAAATCCACCTCCACACACATACCAGATGCACACGCACACATACATTTTAATTGGCGAGTGAACCTTTATGGAATCCTATTCTACAGGAGTTCAGCCAGCTCTTAATCCCCGCGCCCCCCCCCCCCCGATGAATACACACACAAAAATAAATGATGTCCTCATCCTTCACTCTTGTAAGATTGCACACTGCCTTCCCCTCTGATAACCTGAAGAAGCAATGATTTATCTGGAATGGCTTCTGCTACTTTCCAATAATCTGACTATAAAGCTGGTTAATACAGCATAAACTTGCCTAATAGACCATGGCCTGCCCCTCGAACTCCTTTTTGTGTTTTGTTAGGACATCCTTTCTTTAGGTCCCATCCCCTTAATATCTATTAATACTAGTCATACCTAAGCTGAACTGTCACCATTATGTGAACTCTCCCTGATTTTGAAATTTAGAACCCTACTGTCTGGCTTTTGGGCTCACTTCAGATCACAATTCCACTTGCTAAATGAAGAAATCACTGCCCAAATTAAGTAGACATGATACAACTCTAAACTTCTAGGATGCAACCCCTCATAATCTGCTGATTCTACAGTGGGTGTTATACTCAAATTACTGCAGAAATCCCTAATTGGCCTTCTGTCAATAGTTATTTTTGCAATGTCTTCATTACTTTCTAATTGACCAAATTAATTTTCATTTTTCTCATTAAATATAGGTTTAGAAGTAATCTCAGTTGTGTAGCTTTTCTAAACAGCATTCTTCCTCCAGGCCTGCCCTCATTCTTAAATAGGCATTTTTTTTCTACCCTCAGTGTCTGTTTGTCTGTGCAGATCAATCTATCTAATCTATCGATCTATATAGGTCTAGTGGAATTTGGAAAGTCACCAGTAGCTCAATGTCTAGATTTACAACCTTAGGTGTGAATAACATTCCCCTCAGTAGCATCTCCCTGTCCCGGAGAACCCTATGCATTGAATGACTTGCCTGGGTTAGGAGGAACCCCAACCCCACCATTTCCTGACCATTCTACAACGAAGTCATGTAGATTGACTCTTGCTCAGTAGAGCCAAAACTCTGATGTGTCTTCTTGAACCTAGAGAACTCCCCTACTGCTGTAGAGTGCTGGTTGTTCCAGAGTGAACTATACTCCATGGGGCTCCAGCTACTCTATCCTTGCCAGTGCAAATCCCTACTGAATATCCTATAGGTTTTCAATGCTATGCTTGGTTTGGTCCAAGGCAAAACTGCTCTGGGCTCTGGAATTTATATCTGTGTGTGTGTACATGTGTGTTTGTGTTTTAATTCACTAAAAAAGCTGCTTCACAAGGCTCAACACTGCACCCAGAAGATCCGAATCAGGGTGTGTTCCAGGGTCCTCTGTCTCTTGGGCCCAGAAGAGCCATCCCTGTCATGATTGTAACAAGGGATCCACGTATTTCAACCCTCAGAGTTACTTATTTCAGAAGTTTTGAGCCCTCTCCTCCAAATGAGCTGGTCAAAGCCACTCAGGCTACTCCAACAGATCCAGACAGCTTAGAATTTTAGGGAAAAGGAGACGCTCAGTCCTGACTCTCAGTTGGTTCCTGGGCTCCTATGCAAATCTACCCCCTCCTTCTTTGTCCTGTGCAGCTGGAATTTCCTTAGCCAGATACCTTGATGCACCCTCTGAATAGTTGCTACAGACATTAAAGTATTTTGCTAGTGTCTTCTTTCAACATTTCTCTCCAAGGCTCTATCCACACCTGGTTGACCACTTTAACTGTCTGCTTGGCTGGCCAAATTGGCCCAACAACCACAGTGACAGTGTGGGTATTTTTATTGAATAAACTGCTTTTACTGTTTTTACTGGCTTGACCAGTCAAGCAGATGAAAAGACGTTACATGTGCTTTTAAAAAATTAAACCATTTTTGGCACTTTGATCAGTAGTTTGATGAAATCTAACTGATTTTTACTTGACTTTGACACAGGTTAAAGCTTAAAATTTCTTTCACTTACGGCTTCCTCTTCTTATTGGCCCAAATCCACAGGACTAGTCTAGCCAGTATTGATTCTCCTTTGTTGGTTTTCTCATGTGCTACTCAGGCATGAAATCTGATGTTCCCTACTCCTGGCTTAATATCAAGACTTTGAATAGTTTAATAGTTGGACCCAGGGGTCCTTATCCTGGCTTTGCCCCTCACTGGCTCCATGATCTTAGGCAAATTACTTCACCTTCTTTGTGCCTTAACCCTCAACTGTGAAATGGGCATATTAAGAGAATCTGCTGTTGTGAGGAATCAAATAGATAATGCATGCAATATCATAGTAAACAATAGATGTTAATGGCACCTAACTGTATAGAACATTTTCTATGCATCAATTCTTGTGCTATGAGCCGCTAAGATGATCACATTCATTGTTATCTATTATTTGTCCAAGATATTTAAATTTCACAAATATTGGGTTATTAGTCTGTAATGAGAGCTTTTATGAATACAAAGATTAGTGAAATACCACTTGGTAATCAATTAGTTTATGCTGCTGCTGCTGCTAAGTCACTTCAGTCGTGTCCGACTCTGTGCGACCCCATAGATGGCAGCCCACCAGGCTCCCCCGTCCCTGGGATTCTCCAGNCATTCAGAAAATGAAGATCATGGCATCTGATCCCATCACTTCATGGCAAATAGATGGGGAAACAGTGGAGACAGGGCTAACCCTGACATACACATTCTTATTCAGATTCTTTGCCATTACAGGTTATTACAGGATAATAAGTATAGTTCCCTGTGCCATACAGTAGATCTTTGTTGTTTACCTATTTTTATACAGTGGTGTATATCTTAATTCCAAATCCCTAATTTATATCCACTGCATTCTCTCCTCTGCTACCTGCTTTGTTAATAAGTTTGTTTTCTACATCTATAAACTTCCTTTTGTTTTGAAAAAAGTTCATTTGTTAGCCGTGACTTTTCTTGAAAAACATGAACATCATCTCTATTATTACAACAATCCATTCTTACTCTGCTACTACCTGTTTGGAAGACATTATGTCTTATTTTTTCAATTACATTTATATTGAATGAGGAATATATATATATATGTGGTAAAGAAAAATTCCCATGTTACCAGATACACAAAAAAGGAAAAGTAAGTCTCCCTATATCCCTAACTTGTTGTCCCTCAGGCTCTCTTTCCTTCCCAGAGATAGAGATATGTCAATATAGGTAGGTGTTACACAGAGAGGTGATAAATAGATCACAGTTTGCAACAGTGGCATGCCATACACAATTTTCTGCACTTTGCTTTTTTCACTTAATGATATAACACAGCGTGGGTTCTATATTAGTGCTGTAGAACTGCCTCATTTTTAATAGCTACATAGTATTGTTTGGATGTAATATAATTCACGGAACCATCCTCTATCAATGGATATTCAGTTTATCTCCATCTTCCGCTTTTAAGAATGCTCTAATTAATGACTTCATATTTCACAATATCATTTTAATTTATAATATTTTAAAGATAAATACAAATTATTTCTAACATAATTCACTTTATTTCTATCACTGAACTTCATTTATCAAGAAACAGTACTATATTCAAACTGAGGTCCAAAGCAGAGGTCCAAACTGATAGCCACCAGCTAAAACTAACACAGAGACATGTATTTAATTCACGCCATTATGTTTCAAAATGGAACAAATTGTCAGCACTAAAATTGTAAGGATTTTGATGTGGTTTCTCTAAATCACATCAAAATCAAGATGTGGGATGTCTCTTGAGTAATTAAGTACTTAGCAATGCTAGGTTCACATTCTTGCCCAACAGTTCTCAGCTGGTGCTGAGTAAAGCTGTTCAGTTCAGATGTGGCACAGACTTTCTCAGTCCACTGCATGACCAAGATGGGAATCAAGACTGTCATTTATCATCACACAGTCCCTAATATCACCTCATCTTATAGTAGAGTTGAGAAAAAAATAGTAAAATGATTTTGTATTCAAAGATCTCAGAAGAGTAGGAAAACAAAAAAATACACCCAAACCCACCACCACTCCCTATTGCCTTACACTGAGACTCTTCCTGCTTCCTCATTCATTTACATAAGTAGCCTAGCCTCTGGAAGCATTTGACTCTTCAATCCCACGTTTGAAAGAACCAGATCCTCCCCCGGATCAAAGATATTTTCAGAAACAGTTCAATAGAGGTCTATTATCTCTTTCTTCTGTTTATTTAAGCCCTCCTTCCATTTGTCAACTTCTTTGACAGGTTTGTCCTGCAAAGGATTATTTATTCTTTAATACAATTTCTAAAAACAAAACAAAAAAACACCAAAGGAAACAAACAAAAAGAACCCTTAAGGGTGTCCAATGGACTTAAAGCTAAAGTGGCCCATCCGTTGATTCTAAAGAAAAGCAGCTGGCAAAACTAATCAATGTTGGACATTTGCATTTTTTTTTTCCTTCTTTACAGTCTCCCCTGGTGCTGTGAGATTGGTTTTCTGTGTTGGAAGGAGAGCATGGAGAGCAGCTGCTGTCTCCCGGCCTGGTGCAGAGTATACAAGAGTGCGTGGCACAGAATTCATCTACCAAATATCTCAACAGGTTAACCAGTTCTGGAGGGAGGAAGTCACAGCTCTTACTTTTGAAGGTTCTTTGTATTGAGTATAAGAGTCTGTGTTTCTGGGAATAATATGTCTCTCTTCAAATTGACTCTCTCTATCTTCTCTAGGCAGCAAGATGATGCTGCTTAAACTTGATAATCTCCTGCTGATGAGATGGTGACAAGAAAAAAATTAAATACAAGTATGAGCTTGGCAAAAATAAACATATGCAAGCTCTGGAAACTAGGCAGTAGTATAATTCTCATTGCAAGTTTCTGAGTGCTTCTTATGTGAGGTATTGTGCCCAGTGCTATACACACATTATCTCTATTAATTTTCTCAATGCTGAAAGCTACATGCTATTCTTAACCCTCCTTTATAGATGGAAAAATCGAAGACTAGAGAAGAATAGTGGTTTTTACAAGGGATTTAGCCTTATCAATGACAGAGCTGACATTCATCTAGGTTTCTCTGATTCTTCAAAACTTAGTTAAAAGAAATTCCTGGAAAGTTTCCTTCACAGACCAAGCATTCTACAAAGAGGTTCATGTTGGATTTTCAATGAGAACCACTGAGTGTATTCCCTTTGGAATCCATAATGCTGCTGCTGATAATCATTCAGGGAGGAACATTTTCATCCTATTCTTTATGTCATTTTTTTTCCCATATCTTCTGCACAAGAAGCTGTCTAGTGTTGGCCCCTTTCTCCTTAAACAATTCACAATTGAAATAGCTATTCATGACTTCAATTCTATTCTGAAAGATTATTTATTTCATTGGCCACTTTTCTTCCTGACATTCCTAAGCTCTCTTTGATGTCCTGAAAAGTTAAGTCACTATTCACTAGCTCTCACTGCTGGTAGCATGTAATTCACAGCAACTACTTGGTCACAGAGCCAGACCCAAACCAACTCATCTGTTCTATAATCCATGAAGCTTCAGGCCTCATACCTCATCTTCCTCTAAAAACATTATTTTTAAAATACTTTTCAATTCGCATACAGTAAAATACACCCTCTGTGGTGTACTGTTTTATGAGTTTAACAAATGCTTGCAGTCGTATAAGCACTACTACAATCAAGATACAGAGCATTTCCATCCCATTCAAATAAATCCCCTCATCCTATTCCTTTGTTGCCACCTGCTTCTAACTTGCCAACCGCTGACCATTTTCTGTCCCTGTTACTTTGGTTTTCTCCTTAATGTCATATAAAATACAATCATACAACACGTACTGTCAGCCAGGCTTGTTTCATTCAGCATAATCCATTCATATATCGGGAGGAAAAATGGGTGAAGGGGGCCAATTGTATGGCTATGGATGGTAACTAGACTTGTGGCGGTGATCACTTAGTAGTGTATGAATGTCAAATTATAATGTTGTGCACCTGAAGCTAATGTAATAAAAAATAAATTTACCCATGTTTTTTGAATATCAGTAGTCCATTCTCTTTTATTGATGAGTAATATTCCATTGCATGGATGTTCCATGGATTGTTAATCTATTTACCAATTGAGGGATATTTGAATTGTTTACAGTTTTTGATAACTACAAATAGCTGCTATAAACATTTGTATATACAGTTTTTGGTGAACTTAGATTTTTATTTCATGTAAGTCCTGAGGAAAAGAATTGCTTGTTCATATTCTAAGTTTACCTTTGACTTTATGAGAAACTGCCTATTTTCCAAAGTGACTGTAACTTCTGCCAACAGCATGGGAAAGTTCCTGTTATTCCATGCTTGTCAGCATTTAATATTATCAGGGTGCTTTGTTTTAGCAATTAATATCTCATCATCAGTTCAGTTCAGTTACTCAGTCGTGTCCGACTCTTTGCAACCCCATGAATCTCAGCATACCAGGCCTCCCTGTCCATCACCAACTCCCAGAGTTCACTCAAACTCATGTGCATCAAGTCGGTGATGCCATCCAGCCATCTCATCCTCTGTCATCCCCTTCTCCTCCTACCCCCAATTCCTCCCAACATCAGGGTTTTTTCCTGTGAGTCAACTCTTCACATGAGGTGGCCAAAGTATTGGAGTTTCAGCTTTAGCATCAGTCCTTCCAATGAATACCCAGGACTGATCTCCTTTAGCATGGACTTGTTGGACCTCCTTGCAGTCCAAGGAACTCTCAAGAGTCTTCTACAATGCCACAGTTCAAAAGCATCAATTCTTTGGTGCTCAGCTTTCTTCACAGTCCAATTCTCACATCCATACATGACCACTGGAAAAACCATAGCTTTGACTAGACGGACCTTTGTTGGCAAAGTAATATCTCTGCTTTTTAATATGCTATCTAGGTTTAGGTTTATGGTTTTATGCAATTCTCTAATGACTAATGTTGAGATCTTCTCACATGCTTATTTATCACATATCTTTGGTGAAGTGTTTCTCAAATCTTTTGAACATTTAAAAAATTGGATTGTACATTTATAATTTAGAGATTCATTCATTTAAATCAATTATCCTTTAAAATGTAAATACCTGGTTTAAAAAAACCTCTATTAAAAAAGAGTTCAGAGGCCATAAGGGGGATGCTCCCATGCCCTACAATGATAGCAGAGCCCAACAAGAACAAAGACTTCCTTTTATTGCCTTTCAAGAGCTCACCCAATTGAAAGACTGTCAAAACTCAGCCAAAGAAAAAGTCATCATATTTCAAACTCTCAATTCTTCAATTAACTATTTGTTTTTGATGGCATTCCCAAGTTCCCTTTCCCCTCTTTGAAAGAATTTTCTTCCCTTTGCTGTATGGGGTCTTACATGTGGCTTGCCATGGTTGCAGACCCCAAAAATGCAGTTGTTTGTTACTTGTAAATAAACTCACTTTTGCTGAAAAGAGAACTGAAAGTCTATTTGTTTCAAGTTAGCATTTTGGAGGCTCATACCGGGATCCAGAGAAGGAATCCTACTGACTCTAAAGATGGTGACCAAACAAGTGCAGTAGCCATACTGAGTCCACTGCTCCTCACTGCTTCCCACTGACCAGAATTTGAGGGTAAGTCTTTCTCCTAGATTCTAGCTTCTCTCTTTGCATTTTAAACCTCTTGGGGTTTTCTTTAGGATCTGTTTTAAGGCTTTGTCCTTTCTGTTTAAGGCTTTGTTACATATGTGAGTATTCATTTGACACATTTTAAAAATAACGCCATTCTTTCTAGAACTTGCTAGGCTTCACTCCATTCTTTTTGGAAAAGGGGTTGGTCTATTGACACTAGAGTATTAAACTTTTAGCCTGACTCATTCAGGATTGGGTCTTTCTAGTGGAACTGTGCTTTAAACTTTTGGCTTGATTCCTTCAGAATTACTGTACCAAGCAGCCTTTGATCTGGCTCCTTTCCAACCAGACAGTTCCCTTAGAATGACTGATATTAGATCTGCAGGTTATGTGAATCATGAACTTTCAGATGTTTAAGCTGGATTTAGAAAAGGCAGAGGAACCAGAGATCAAATTGCCAACATCTGTTGGATCATCAAAAAATCAAGGGAGTTCCGAAAAACATCTATTTCTGCTTTACTGACTATGCCAAAGCCTTTGACTGTGTGGATCACAATAAACTGTGGAAAATTCTGAAAGAAATGGGAATACCAGACTACCTGACCTGCCTCCTGAGAAATCTGTATGCAGGTCAGGAAGCAACAGTTAGAACTGGACATGGAACAATGGACTGGTTTCAAATAGGAAAAGGAGTACGTCAAGGCTGTATACTGTCATCCTGCTTATTTACCTTATATGCAGAGTACATCATCAGAAACACTGGGCTGGAAGAAGCACAAACTGGAATCAAGATTGCTAGGAGAAATATCAATAACCTCAGATATATAGATGACACCACCATTATGGCAGAAAGCAAAGAAGAATCTCTTGATGAAAGTTAAAGAGGAGAGTGAAAAAGCTGGCTTAAAACTCAACATTCTAAAAGNCTGTCATCCTGCTTATTTACCTTATATGCAGAGTACATCATCAGAAACACTGGGCTGGAAGAAGCACAAACTGGAATCAAGATTGCTAGGAGAAATATCAATAACCTCAGATATATAGATGACACCACCATTATGGCAGAAAGCAAAGAAGAATCTCTTGATGAAAGTTAAAGAGGAGAGTGAAAAAGCTGGCTTAAAACTCAACATTCTAAAAGCTAAGATCATGGCATCCAGTCCCATCACTTCACAGCAAATAGATGGGGAAACAATGGAAACGGTGACAAATTTTATTTTCTTGGGCTCCAAAATCACTGGGGACAGTGACTGCAGCCATGAAATTAAACAACACTTGCTCCTTGGAAGAAAATCTATGACAAACCTAGACAGTGTATTAAAAAGTAGAGACATTACATTGCCAACAAAGGTCCATATAGTCAAAGCTATGTATTTCCCAGGAGTCATGTATGGATGTGAGTGTTGGACCACATAGAAGGCTGAACAGCAAAGAACTGATGCTTTCAAATTGTGGTGCTAGAGAAGACTCTTGAGAGTCTCTTGGACTGCAAGGAGGTCAAACCAGTCAATCCTAAAGGAAATCAACCCTGAATATTCATTGAAAGGACTGATGCTAAAGATGAAGCTCCAATAATTTGGCCACCTGATGCAAAGAGCTGACTCGTTAGAAAAGACCCTAATGCTGACTGAGGGCAGGAGGAGACGGGGACAACAGAGGATGAGATGATTGGATGGCATCACCGACTCAACGGACATGAGTCTGAGCAAACTCTAGGAGACAGTGAAGAACAGTGAAGCCTGAAATGCTGCAGTCCATGGGGTTGCAAAGAATCAGACATGACTGAGTGACTGAACAATGATGCAAAAGCTGAACTGGCAGTCAAATGCAAAGATTTTCTGAAAGTACTCAAGGATCCTGACAAGTCTCCAGACTGTTTCTCTGGACTTATGTAAGCTCGTTGGTTAAGGCCAGGCCCAGCATGGAGGAACACTACTAATTGGGAAAATCTTAAAAGGTCTCTAGGAGAGACGAGCCCAGTAACTGAACACATAGCCTAGGGCATCAGCAGGCAACTTCATTAGGCAATTCCTATGACTTTCCCAAAACCTATTGATTGGAACAAAATTCAGGCTTACACACAAAAATCTGATAAACTTGTTCATAGCTATTACACCTTACTTCATATTATGAAAAAAAAAAAAAAAATTCTGGTCTTCTTTCATATGTTCATCGCAGCCAAGTATTTTTTTAACTCTGTGTTTATAATGAGCTGAACTGGAACCTCTCCCTTCAAGTAAAAAGGACCAGAGTGGAATTGGAAACTATCTTTACCCCAGATTTAGTTAATCTGGCAAACCAGCTCTCTTGCACTAGAGTCACTTAAAAGATTACTAAAATTCTTAATCTTTAACTCCAGCCAGTAAAGGCTTGTAAATGAAACCAAAAGCTTCTTAGTTTCTGTTGTTAATGAAAAGAGCCAGACATCTGAAAAGAGTGTTACAAATTTAAGTATTTCAGACACCTTACAGCCCTTGTAACCAGCCTTTCCCATGTCCTGCCAATTATTAAGTGAAAGGGCTCCAAGGAACTACAGGGGCTCTTCCCAATGCTTTCTCTTCACCAGCCTGAGAAACATTGCTCCAGTTTGGGGATGAATCTCCTCCAGGTCTGACACTGGAGCCACACTCTTGGTGCTCAGTCCCACTACTGTAAGGCAGCCCCTACCTTGGAGTACCACATTCAGCTAGTGGGGCTCTTCAATGAACCTTAAAAGATTCTTGTCTCTTACCTATTCACTTTTGTTTAGACCCTCTGAAAGAGCTACACCCTTTTCTTTTTAGTTCCTTAGCCCTCATCCATTTATTAGGCTGAGACTTCTTAGAGAAGTACCATGCTAGAACATTTTTCTCCCCAAAGGGAAAATTATTCTAGAATTTGAGAATAGTCATCAAAGCATCCAAGCAGGTGAATTAGATGAGCTTTTGCAATCTTATTTGCTTTATTTCTGATGATACTAGAGATGATTCTGGAAGCATTGATCATTTATCCCTATTCAATCAGCTACAACCCTCCTTACGTGCAAAATCTTCAACTAATATTGGCAAAATTTATAGCACACCTCCTATCAAGATTCAAATAGATCCCTCAAAACATCTCCCCAGAATTAATCAATGCTCTATGAATAAAGAAGACCTTCAGGACAGTAAACTCACAACAAAATGTTACAAGGCAGAAGGCCTCACTATCCCTTGTACTAGTCCCCACAACACTTTCATTTTACCTGTGCAAAAACCTACAGGCCAAGAGTGGATATTTGCCCAACACTGACACAATAAACAACATTGTTATCCCCTGACACTCTGTTGTTGTTTCCAACTCTCATACTTTACAAATATTCATTCCCACTAGAAGCAAATTCTTTACTGCAATTGATTTATACAGTACATTCTTTAGTATTCCAGATGATGAAGCAAGACAATAACTTTTCGCCTTTACTTGGGGGAAAAAAAAACAATTCAGCTGGACAATAATACCTTGGGATTTTACCGAGTCCTTCTTATTTCTCAGAAATCCTGAAGGCTGATCTAGATGATATAAGGTTCCCTAGAGGTTCTACTTAGTTGCAGTATATGGATGATTTGCTTCTTTGCTTTCCTTCTCAAGCCCTCAGGAAGACAACTGCTGCTGCTGCTAAATCACTGCAGTCGTGTCCGACTCTGTGCGACTCCAGAGATGGCAGCCCACTAGGATTCCCCATCCCTNTTAGTTGCAGTATATGGATGATTTGCTTCTTTGCTTTCCTTCTCAAGCCCTCAGGAAGACAACTGCTGCTGCTGCTAAATCACTGCAGTCGTGTCCGACTCTGTGCGACTCCAGAGATGGCAGCCCACTAGGATTCCCCATCCCTGGGATTCTCCAGGCAAGAACACTGGAGTGGGTTGCCATGTCCTTCTCCAATGCATGACAGTGAAAAGTGAAAGTGAAGTCACTCAGTCGTGTCCAACTCAGTGACCCCATGGACTGCAGCCTACCAGGCTCCTCCATCCATGGGATTTTCCAGGCAAGAGTACTGGAGTGGGGTGCCATTGCCTTCTTCACTTGCTAAAGCTTTTAGCCTTAAAGGGACATAAGGTCAGAAAAACCAAGAAAAATTCTGGTTTGCCCAAATCCACATTCAATATTTAGGAGATCTGATATAAGAACAAGGACCATACCTAGATTCAGATAGGCTTCATGGTATCCTATGTTTCTCCAAACCCAAAATTAAGTGCCACTGTGAGGCTTCCTTTGGTTCATTGGTTATTGCCAAAATTGAATTCCAAAAATCTTATAGCCAGAATTCCATATGTTTTCATAAAGAATAACAATATTGACCCAATTTTATTGTAAGGATCATAGCCATCACTACATAGCCTTTAAGGCCTTAAGAAAAAGTTTGACGAACCTGACCTTGGGCATCCCAGTTATCAGATTCTTTTTTTTTTTTCTCCCCTCCCATTTTGTATATGAAAAGGAAGAAAATGCTCTTGGGATACTCACCCAAAAACATGGGTACCACCACTGACCAGTATTATAGCCAGTCACTGCATCCTGTGGNTGATGCTGGGAGGGATTGGAGGCAGGAGGAGAAGGGACGACAGAGGATGAGATGGCTGGATGGCATCACTGACTCGATGGACGTGAGTCTGGGTGAACTCTGGGAGTTGGTGATGGACAGGGAGGCCTGGCGTGAGGCAATTCATGGGGTCGCAAAGAGTCGGACACGACTGAGTGACTGAACTGAACTGATTCCTTAAATTGACCTATAGATTCAATACATGCAGTATCAACATCCCAGCTGACTTTTTGCAGAAATTGACAAAATTGATTGATCCTATAATTCTTGTGAAAATGTAAGAGTTCCAGAATAGCCAAAAGAAATATCTTCAAAAAGAACAATGTTGGAGGACTCATACTTTTAAATTTGAAAACTTACTTCAGAATTATAGTAATAAATACAGTATGTTACTGGTAAAAGGATAGATATACAGGTTAATATAATAGAACTGAGAGTCTAAAAAATAAACCTTCACATTTATGTTCAACTAATTTTTGACAAGAGTGTCCAAACAATTTAATGAGGAAAGAAATAAAACAGTTGGGCAGACCCTCACAGTGTTAAATATATAATTATTACATAACTCAGCATTTCAGTCCTAGCTACATTCCCAAAACAATTAAAAATAAATGTCAACCAAAAATGTATCATATATGAATATTCATAACAGCATTATACAAATAGCCAGAAAAGTAGAATCACTGAATGATGAACAAATAAACAAAAGGTGGTATATCCATACAACGAAATATTATTTTGCCTAGAAAAGAAATGAAGTATTGATTCAAGCTACAACAATATGAATCTTCAAAATGTGCTAAGTGGTAGAGGCAGAAATGATAGTCATATTATATGACTCTGTTTATATAAATAAGGAATAAGGAAATCTATCAAACAGAAAGAACAGATTAGTGGTTGCCAGAAGCCAAAGGGAAGAGGAAATAGGGAGTTACTAGGTTTCTTTTTGAAGTGATAAAATGTTCTAAAATTAGATAGTGATAATTGTAAAACTATTAATGTACTAAAAATTACTGCAGTACATATTTTAATGGGGTGATAGTTCAGTATGTGTGTATCTGAATAAAACCTATTTTAAAAGGATAATAGTTTGGTATGTATGTATCTCAATAAGATATTTTAGTACATGTGTATCTCAATGAGACTTTATTTTTAAAAAGGTGAGGGGGAGGGAGATTGGGAGGTTAAAAGTCTCTTCTGTTGGAAGAGATAATTTGCCAGCTTGGGTAAGATGTGACATAGGTTGGGAAGCCATGACAGATCTTTAATGACCATGTAAAGAGATATGAACAGCCACATGAACAAATCTCCACTGAGAATTTATTTTATAAGTTGGAAGACTTGGTTTACGATATTGCAATGTGTTGGAAGGTCACTAAAGGCATTATCTCATCTTAGTATTTTATATTAAGAGCTATCATTCTTACTATATCTCTGGGAGAATCTTAGGAAGTCACCTCACTTTCCGATCCTCAGACAAGACTTATATAAAACCTTACTGCTGCTGCTGCTGCTGCTGGTAAGTCGCTTCAGTCGTGTCTGACTCTGTGCGACCCCATAGACAGCAGCCCACCATGCTCCCCCATCCCTGGGATTCTCTAGGCAAGAACACTGGAGTGGGTTGCCATTTCTTTCTCCAATGCATGAAAGTGAAAAGTGAAAGTGAAGTCGCTCAGTCGTGTCCGACTCTTAGTGACCCCATGGACTGCAGCCTACCAGGCTCCGCCACCCATGTGATTTTCCAGGCAAGAGTACTGGAGTGAGGTGCCATTGCCTTCTCCATAAAACCCTACTACAGAGTGAAATACTTCAGCCAAACTATCTATGGTCACAAAACCACCATCCTTCTTGAGGTTGTTTTTTAAATTACATCACCCTTTGGCTTCCCTGATGGCTCAAATGGTAAAGAACTTGCCTGCAAGGCAGGAGTCCCAGGTGCAAGCCCTGGGTCAACAAGATGCCCTGGAGGAGGAAATGGCAACCCACTCCAGTACTCCTGCCAGGAGAATGCCATGGACAGAGGAGCCTGGCAGACTACAGTCTGTGGGATCACAAAGAGTCAGACACGACTGAGCAACTTTTACTTTTTTTTTTCTTTCAGCTTTGATATTATTGGAAACAGACGCACTTTAAAAAGAAGTTTGCCTTCTAAGTGATTCTGTGGGTGAAAGGACCAGACTTCACATTGTACCAAGAGACAACTGAGAGGGAAAACCTGATAAAGTGTGAGTACAGCCGTGAAATATCAAAGTATTCAAGAAATGCATGAGATAGAGCCCAGATAAAAATTTAAGTAAATATTGAAGGTATATATATATTAAAAATTATGACTTAGACGTAAATGTAACACCATGCAAAAGTCCAGAAAAGGACAATGGTTTTAAAAACTATAGTATATTATGTAGAGTCTATTACTTCATATTTAATAATACAGATAAGTGACAATGATTCAGTTATAACTAAGCTTTAAAAGTTCAGTTATTAATATAATGTGTCCCAATGTGTATGTATATGTACATTTTCATCTTATATAACATTTATATACATATATGTATAAGTGAAAGTGAAGTCGCTCAGTCATGCCCGACTCTTTGCAACCCCATGGACAGTAGCCTGCACCAAGCTCCTCCGTCCATGGGATTTTCCAGGCAAGAGTACTGGAATGGGTTGCTATTTCCTTCTCCAGGGAATCTTCCCGACCCAGGGATTGAACCCAGGTCTCCCTCATTGTAGACAGACGCTTCACCATCTGAGCCACCAGGGAAGTCCCTCATATATGTATATAGATACATAGTTTTTCTTGACATGAAATAAATATGTACACACATAAATATGCTTTACTCTATTGTGCATAAAATTTTATACATTTGTATTTATATAGTATGATACATAAAATAACAATTTTGTATGTATCAATAAAATGTTAATAAGGATGAGATTATGGATCATTTTCTTCCCTTTTATTTTCAGCCCTGCGGAGCTAGCATGATGGATAGGCCAACAACTTGGAAATTAGGCCAGTAAAACAGCCCTTTGATGTAGCCACTTTGGGAAATATTTTGGATGTTTCTCAAAAATTTAAACATAAATCTACCATATGACTGAGCAATTCCACTCATTGATATCTGCCCAAGAGAAATGAAAACATATGACCACACAAAAAGTTGCACATGAATGTTCACAGCAGCATTATTCATAATAGCTAAAAAATGGAAACAATTCAAATGTTCATCAGATGAATAGATAAATAAAACATAACGTACCCATACAATGAAACATTATTCACTAATAAAAAGGAATGCACAATGATAACACACTACCATATGGATCAATTTCCAAAACATTATGCTAATTGAAAGAAGCCAGACACAAAGACCTCATTTCATTTCTATGAAATCCAGGATGGGAACAGAGATTAACTGTTAATCGGCATGATGGATCTTAGTGGGCTGATGAAAGCGTTAGGAGAGTGGCTGCACAACCTGGTAAACTTCATAAAAACCACTGAATTATACATTTGAAAAGAGTGTAATTTTATCTTTAAAATTTTGTGATCTGTAAAATATACTTCCATAAAATTTTTTAAATGTGCCCTGTAAGACTTGAGCTTAAATTAACAGTTGGCAGACACACGCAGAAATATGCAAACTTTAGAAGACAGAATGACTCCCAGACCAAAAAGACTTGACTGTAGCCTAACTGATGGTAGAAAGAAGTCTACAGAACCAATGTTTTATCAGAATGGAGAGTGGTCATAGGATAAAGGAGAGAGATGACTTGGCTTATTACACTGGTTTATTAGGGTTTCTATTACTCCTGTAATGAGGGAGGTAGGGGAAGAGGAAAACAGTGGTTTTGAAAAGATAACTCAGCTGAGAGTTAGCTGAATGACTCCCATGCACTGACTTGAGGCTCCCCAGTCCAAGGAAACAGTAGCTGGTTAGCTTCCCATGCAGTTCTACTGCAGAGTGAGGATGTACTGATAGGTAAATGTAAGTCTCCCTAGACTTGTTCTTTGTAAATTAATGAGATTAATAGTCTCAGTACCACAGCTGTTTCTGTGAATTTAGTAATGTTGATTTCATCCCTGTAAAAGACAGGCTTCTGAGCCTGTGCAGTAGAGAGCCTTAGTGTGAAGGGTGATGAGTTCCTCGGACCAGATGTGCCCAAGGAGGACTAATCTGAGTGACTGAAGGTCTCCCCAGTTGGCACTGTCTTTCTTGATGTGTAGTTGGTGCAGCACAGAGCGCACTGGATAGGAAAGAGACTCTGGAGTTAGACCACCTGGGTTCCAAGTCTACACGACTGCTCACTGGCTATGTGACTTTAGGCAAGTTACATAACCTCTCTGTTTCAGTTTTCTCACCTGCAAAACTCAAGTGATAATAGTAACTTTCTCACATGGTTGTCGAAAGGATTGAATGAGATCGTATCTGTGAAGCACTTAGCATGGAGCTTATCACCACTAACACTTCAAAGTTATTACTTCTCGGTTGGCATTTTTTCATAATTTAGCTGATTTTCTTATAATGAGTATATATTGTTTCAATTCATAATCCAAAAACAGTGTTATTCGAAAAATTTGAAATAAATATGACTTCTGTTCAAAGAAAGAAAGAACAGTAAAGAAAAGAGATGCAGAAAGAAAGAGGAAAAGAAGGAAGGATCCAAAAATGCAAATAAAGGACACTTCAGAAGGACAGAACATTGAAATTCAAACCTTTCTTTCAGACCACAAAATATCTGATGACTATATCCCAATATGCCCCACCAAAATCTTTCTCATGGTGTTCTTTTGCCACCATTTTTCACACCTCATCTGGCACCAGGCAGATGGGTGGGCTTACCCTGCACAGAGCAGGGACAGCCCTGGGAGGAAGCGGGAAGGACAAGCCAGAGGCAAAGGTGCGGAGGGAGTGCGGGTGAAAGGCAGCAGAAGCCCGGCCCTCAGGCCGCCCCACTCTCTCAGCACTGGAATCCAAGTCTGTGGTTTTAGACAAAGCGCACACGACTTAAACCAAAGAGGCAGGTCCTTTAGCCAATCCCTATCAGCCCTTAGACTTGTATAGAGCGCTTTCAAACCCCTTGGTGTTTAGTCGCTAAGTCATGTCCGACTTTTTTGTGACCCCGTGAACTGCAGCCCTCCAGACTTCTCTGTTCATGGGATTGCCCCGGCAAGAACCCTGCAGTGGGCTGCCATTTCCTACTCCAGGAATCTTCTCGACCCCGGGATCAAACCCACATCTCCTGCATCAGCAAGCAGATTCTTTATCACTGAGCCTCCAGGGAAGTCCTCCAAACCACTACCTGTGGTCCAAACTCCTACCCATGGTTTAATCACTCTTCTGAAAAAAAAAAGTGCCTGTTTGATATGACAGCCACAAACATCAGATTCCATTAATTAATACTGAGACATCAGTATCCACGTTGTTTGTCAATTACACAATTAAGATGCAGTCACCCTTATTGCCAGCATCAGTTTGGTCCTAGAGCCCAGAAAGGGCGGTTGCAGTGGAAGAAGGACCAAAGGCGGGTGGGGGTAGCATCTGCACTTACACTGAGATAATGAGCTTGGAGGAATTCACACTCCAAAGAGCACTCCCCAGAGAAGGGCCTCAGAGACCTAGATGAAAGGGTTTAAATGAGGCTGGGTGAGCCGTTTTCATTCTGCTGATGGCCTGGAAGGAAACTATCACCTTGATGAACACAGAGCTTCCCTTGGGTTCCAAGACATACTCTTTGCACTGGCTTTGTGAGCCTCCTTCCTCACTTCCCTTCTCATTGTTCTCTCTCTCTCTTCCCCTAACTATAGTCATCTTCAATTTCATGTTAATTCAGAAGAGTCAAAGGGGAACAAAAAGCAATCTTTGCTTCTTCCACTCAAGTAAAAAGCCTAAAGGGATCACATTCCCATCGAGGCACAAGCTTGAGAGCCTGGAGACAAACTGAAATGTTCTCAGGAACACTCAGAGGTTAGGTCCTGGAGATAAAGCAATGTGATTAAATCTTCATAGATTTTTGTTTTACGAGTAAAAGGGAAGGGGGAGGGGTAGCTCTTGTTTGCCTCTATACAGAGAGTGCCATTGGCAATTCCTGCTTAATCAGGATCTTGAGGAGCCTCTTTTCCCTTCCAGAACTGAGACACCAAGGAAGAGCGTTATCTGAGGCCACCTCTGGCCCATTTCCCCCATGTTTGTTCCATCCTTACCACTTCACTGGACCTTGCCCTGAGAAATAGCTGTTTCATTATTTCAGCAACCTTATGAAAATTATTTGTGCCTTCAATTTGAAGATTATAAAAATAAAACCCCAGCCCCACCCAGTCCCAGAAGGCAACAGGCAAAGTGGATCATTGTCAAATGCCTTCCATACCATTATAGGGAACTATTATCTCCTTATTAAGAAATTAATCATCTTTTCCACTTTAAGGATGGAGAAACCGTGACCCAAAAAGTGAAGCAATTTTCCCAAGGTCTTTCCCCAAATGGATTACAGTTCCTTCTAACAGATGCACAGTGTTCAGAATCAGGAGGGAATGGAATGGGGTGGGACAAAATGAGAGCATGCTTGCTGGGTGCTGGGGCTGGGCCTAGAGACTCCAGGTTTTGAGGCTGGTTGTGTTAAGATAGGGAAGATTTTTGTGACTTTTTATTTCATATTACAAAAGGTTGGCAAGGTGACTACTTAGAACCAAAAAGTAAAGAGGTACATACACAGAAATTAAGTAGTAGAGGTCATGATGGCATGATTTCAGATTCAGATGTACTCTGGTTGCAAAAAATAAAGAAAAAAGAAAAGTTGATTTTTTAAAAGGTTTATAATTAATGCTGAGAAAAGGGTCAAAATACTCAATTATATTCCCTGGTCTGACTTATTACTAATTTGCAGAACAGTCTTGATCATTTCCCTTATCCTCTCTGGTCCACAATTCTTCCATTTGTTTCAAGGTGCTCAGGTATCCCTGCTCTACTGTCAAGTTTGGTAAAAGAAAAGAACCACATGGCATGTTTAGCAGAAAACTCCATACAAACCTCTAGCGGTCCCAGATATGCTGCAGCGGTTGGACTTATGATACTACATAGAGAATAACGGCCAATGTTAGTAAGTTTCTAATATATCCTAGGCACTAGACTATGTACTTTGCAAACTATCCCCATTCAAGCTTCAAATTCTGTATGAAGTATGTACTAGCATTTTCTAGATTAAAAAGATAAGGAAGCTAAAGCTCAGAAATGTCAAAATATTTGCCTGAGGGTCACATAACTAGTAGGTGACAGAGTCAGGATTCAAAGCCAAATTTGTCTAAAGAGTTCAAGAACTCACTCTAGGCAATGAATCCTACGTGGCATGAACACTCCAGGATAATTCAGACAAGCTGTAGTAGATCTCTATTGAACGCAATATGAAAAACATCACATTGGAACACCTTTATGAAAAATAGATATAAATCCTAGTCTTGAAAAGCCCCAAAAGTATGGGTTTAGTGCCTTCTCTCATTCCCACACAGTGACAGCCAGCTGGAGTCGACTTCTAGCTGATAGACGGGCCAGCCTCCCCAGTTCCCAGAGCCTGCAGGCAAAGAGGGCAGGTGGAGGGCCTTGTTGAACAAAGCAATGCTTGGGGCAGACACAGCCCTGAAACTGTCCTGCTGCTCCACAAATCAGCGATGGCTCCCTCTGCTCGAGTTCATTCCAAACAAATCCATTAAAAGCACCATCTCAATGAATATTTTATATAGTTATGACATAGTGAGTCGCATTTAGGAGGGGCTTTTTCTAAAGGATGAGACAATGAACTACTAAAATAGCCAACTAATCATCAAAGCCAATACAAATCTGGCCAGGGGACATGGTAATTTTACACAAAGAAAAAAAAAAGAAGAAAGTTCTACACTCCCTTCTTCCTGATTTAAGAATCCCTTAAAAAAAAAAACAAAAAAACAAAAACAAAAAAAACTCTACCTACATGTTCAAATACCACCATCCACCAGCAAAAGCCACTTATNTCTGCTTTTGAATATGCTATCTATGTTGGTCACAACTTTCCTTCCAAGGAGTAAGCGTCTTTTAATTTCATGGCTACAATTACCATCTGCAGTGATTTTGGAGCCCCCCAAAGTAAAGTCTGACCCTGTTTTCCACTGTTTCCCCATCTATTTCCCATGAAGTGATGGGACCAGATGACATGATCTTAGTTTTCTGAATGTTGAGCTTTAAGCCAACTTTTTCATGTATTAATTCTTTAAAACTTAAAACAAACAAACAAACAAAAAAAAACCTCATAGGGAAAGGCCTTTAGTGTTCCTATTTTCCAGATGAAGAAACTGACCGTATTTTCCTTTTTTCTTATATCCCACAGAAGAAATGTTAAAAACAACAACCCGCCTTTTTTTTTCTCGCGGCGGGAGAAGTAGCTTGAAGCCAGTTGTCTAGGGTATTTAGCTGTTAACTAAATACTACTAAATACTACTAAATACTACTAAATACTACTTCTACTACTATTGCTGTTATGATGAATGTTAATAATGCACCAGTTCCTACTTAACTAACTACTAGGCATTATTGAACACCGCAAGCTTAAAATATTGCTAGATATTATTGTTAAAACTAAGAGAAACAATAAATTACATTCAGATATATCCAAATAGTATAAGGGCATAGCACAGTACCTTGGGAACAAGTGTATGCAGTGAACTTCCTTAAGCAAAATATGATTGCTGCTTGACGCTCTATCTAGAAGAAAAAACAGAATAAAAACTGTGGTATTCTTAACTAAATTCTTACCCTATTTTGACATATAATTAAGACTAAAATGAATAAATAAAGCTTACAGAATCTCAGAACAAAAGCGGTGTACTTGTATCAAGCATCTTTGTTAAAGAAATTTAAGAAAGATGCTTTTTTTTTAAAGAAGCAATAATAAAAACTGAACTTATGTTTTTTTCTTATTTCTTTTAATTAGAAATTAGTACTGATCTGGGAATACTGCAAATAAAGCACATATAATGAACACACACACACAAATTGTTTTCCAGAACTTAAAGATACATTGATAATTTCCTGATTTATATTTTAGATACCGTCACTACTTAAATTATATAAAATATAAAAAATTCTTCCTGTAAAAGTGATCATTTCATTGACATGTAAAGATATTTTCTATACAAATAATGTCTAAAAAATAACACAGTAACAATAAGGCAACCTAGTTTAAGTAGGACATATACAATCTAATAGAAAATGGGCACAAGACATGAACAGAAATTTCACAAAAAAAACCAGAAAACTTTTGCTTATTAATATATGACAAAATGTTCAACCTCAGTTAAATCAAGCAATAAGACACCATTTTGTCCCATCCAATTAAAATTTGAAAGACAATATCACGGAACAGGTATTTTATTGGAACATGTGTTTATTGTGTATGTTAATCGCTTAGTCGTGTCCGACTCTTTGNGTTCAACCTCAGTTAAATCAAGCAATAAGACACCATTTTGTCCCATCCAATTAAAATTTGAAAGACAATATCACGGAACAGGTATTTTATTGGAACATGTGTTTATTGTGTATGTTAATCGCTTAGTCGTGTCCGACTCTTTGTGACCCCATGGACTGTAGCCCACCAGGCTTCTCTGTCTATGGAATTCTCTGGGCAAGTTGCCATACTGGAGTGGGTTGCCATGCCCTTCTGCAGGGGATCTTCCTGACCTAGATATTGAACCTGGGTCTCCCACATTGCACGCAGATTCTTTACCATCTGAGCCACCTGTGATTTTTCTCACACTGGCCTCTTATTTTCACTTCAGCAACAATGTTGGCTATGTCTGCACAGAATCCCTAATCCAAGTAGTTGAATCAAGATATTTCAGAGATTGTGTATGTACCATCAGAGAAGAAATATCTTACACATCTGAATGCCCGTGAATAGAAAGGTACAACCAGCAGACATGATGGCACTTATCATTAAGCTTATAGTCTCAAATGCAATATTTCCATAGTAATCTACAGTCTTTGAAAAGAGTTGCTGAGATGAGATTGGAACAAAAAGAGTAGGGGGAGGCCATTTAATGAGTTTAATTTTCAATTTGTATAAATTTTGAATTTATCCAAAAAATAAGTGTGCTATCTTAACTCGGAAATTTTTACCAATAGTACCTCTTTTAACTTGAATGTAAATTTTTAAGTATAAATAATAATGCCCTTTAGTGACCCTTTGCATAACTTATCACATTTAATCTCATAATGACTTAGTGTTATTATTATCCAAAATATGCAGATGAAGAAGCTAATGTTTAAAGTTTGAATGGTCTGTCCAAAATGGCATGGCAGGGCTTTGATTCAAACCCAATCATTCTCTTTCTGAAATACAGATTCTTGAACACTTATTTCATTTATAAACTCTTGCTGTGTCCAGAAAATAATTCTGTTGACCCACATACTGTGGATCAGGATTCATTTCTACAGCAATAAATTCCCTTTCTTAGACTCCACTGCTCCTTTGGGTGAGACTGGTATTCACTGACTTTTAGAGGGCAAAGAGCATCTTTTGAGTTTTCCTCACCTCCAGTTTCTCCACATGCTTCTCCTGGTTAGACATTCTTCAAAACGCTTTCATCTCTGCTTCAAGAATGCTAACCAGCCCTAATCATCAAGCAGAATTCCCTGTTATCCAGAATGACTGCATCAAATCTAGTGGTACCATCAGAGGTTTGGCCAACACCACAAGGAAGAAGCCAAAGGTCTGCCATCTGTCGTGACCTCTTCCCAGACACCTCCTATATGGCCTAAGAATATACAATAAAACTGGTAAGGAAACATTTCAGAGAGATATTTCAGCTCCATCCAAACTGAGCTTACTAATAATTGGAGCTCCCTCAGGAAGAAGCAAATCAGATCCTCTGCCACTAGATGTGTGCAAGTGCAAGATGAACAAATTTGACAGAAACATAGGATCTCAAAAGTCAGTTGAAGGGTTAGACCAGGTACAGAAGTTTTCAACTTTACTGTCTGATTCACAGCTGTGGTCACCACAGGTAATTTGTTACTACAAATATAGAGCGATATCTGCAATTAATTTTTTTAAACAGATAAATTATATCAGTTCATTGATTAAAATAAAAACCTATTAGACTGGTATAGTATAGCTAGGGCTTCCCTGGTGGCTCAGATGGTAAAGAATCCACCTGCAAAGCAAGAGAGCCGGGTTCAATCCCTGGGTCAGGAAGACCGCCTGGAGAAGGAAATGATAACTCACACCAGTATTCTTACCTAAAGAATAACTAAGAGAGCTGAAAGAAGATAATTGCACATACCCACAAAGCAAATTATCTGTGTAGTGAGTAAACTCGACTGACCTACGTCAATGGGAGATTCTTATCCTTATCTACATTTTTCTTCCTTTTGTTGCAAGTGAATGAAAGTTGATAACTATTGAATGCTTGGCCTTTATGATTTCCTCCAAGCCTGAAACATGACGATTCTAAAGGACAGAGAAACAAGAGCACAAAGCAGAAGTGTTCCAGCCTCAGATCTCAACTGGGTTGTTTGAGGCCCAATTAATTGGTTCCAATGCCAAGGCTAAGTGTCTGTGCCTTAGGGCACTAGAATAGTACAATTACACCTTTGGATCCCTCTTAGAGTATCGCAAGGGATAAAACAACTGAGTTATTTCACATTTAGAAGAAGTCAGGCCACCTGTATGAGACTCAAGGCGAGAAATCCAGAGAGAGTGAGACAGTATGTAAGCTTTAGCACTGATAGAGGGGGTAGGACTAAGGACCTATTACAGGAAAGTATCTTAACCAAGCATGAGGTATGTGTATATGTGTGGGGTGGGGAGGGATGGGAGATGTAGATGAATTTCAAAAATGAAATGAAAGGCAGTGGACCCAGGATCCTGGGCTCAGGGGCACATGGATTTACCATGGCATCTGAAGCCTGCAGCACAGATGCAGAAGACATCTGTAGTACCAGTGTTTGAGGAGTAAGCATATGCAGATCACCCATGGAACTGGGATCTGGGTTTCCACTGCTCATCAAAGTGACTTAGAGAGTAGTGCAGGATACAGCAATGGTACATGCCCAGAGAACGGCAGGTCAAAGTTCGGACTCAGGCCCCAGCAACAGGGTGTTGAGCAGCAATACTACAGCCTTGATGAAGGCATATTCCAGATCTGAAACTCAAGACCTTCAGTGCAGATAAAGAGTTCCAACTGCATAGCCCTAGTGATGGAAAGTCAGAGCACAACTTGGGATCCAGGAAGTAGGGCACAGCCTAGTGGCAGCTCCAGTTCACGAGGTAGCAAGGCACTGCAGTGCCAGTCAAGGAGAGCCAGCAGAAGCAGCAACTCAGGCTTCTAAGGTTGCACCATAGCAACAGCTCTAGCCCCAGGGAGGAGATGCAGTGGCAGAGACTCTAGGTAGCTCCATCAGTTGAGTTCAGCATCAGTGAAGACTGCAGGAATCCTCAGTATCAAAGGCCGTAAATGTTCATGAAGGTGACAAGGATTTCTGCAGGTCCTTCTGTTCTCATTTCCCCATAGGATGAAATCCCTCTGAGGGGATCTCTCTTGTCACTGAACTGCTCTAGACTGTGGGTTGGGGTGAAGCAGGTAAAATGCTTCCTATTCTTCTGTATGCTGCAATCATCTGTTATCATACTCCCCAGGGTTTCTGCTCTTCTTCATTGTAGTTCTCAGATCTTCCAAAGCTATTTTTTAAAATCAATCTTCAGTTATCTGTTGTTTTAACTATTTCCATGGAAGAACAAGTGTTTCAACTTCTTAATCTGTCATCTTGCTGATGTTTCACCTTGTGAAATTTCAAATATATACAATTCTGATCATCAATTATACCACAATAAAATAAGAATAATTGCATTGTTTAGACAGAAAAGGTGGCTCAGATGGTAAAGAATCTGCCTGCAATGCAAGAGACCCAGGTTTGACCCCAGGGTCAGAAACATCACCTGGAGAAGGGAATAGCTACCCATTCCAGTATTCTTGCCTGAAGAATTCCATAGACAGAGGGGCCTGGTGGGTTACAGTATACAGAGTCAGGAAGAGTCAGACACGACTGAGTGACTAACACTTTCACTTAGACAGAAAAAGCATGATAATAGACTGAAACTTGGATCTAAACAAAGAAATGATGACTGCTAGAAATGGAACAAAGGTAAAATTGAATTCATTTTTATTAATAATTGCTCAAAAAGATAATTTTTCAAGTAAAAATAGTAGGACTACATTGTGGATTTATAGTATATGTAAATCACAAATGATTGAAGGAATATATTGTTATAAGTTCCTTGTAGAATGCACGAAATGTTTTTCATGTCATTCATGAAATTATTTGAAGCTAGACTCTAAGGAAAATGTATATTTTAAACTGTCAAGTAGCCACGAAAATTATTTTTAAAAGGTAGTATAACAAATCAATCAACATAGGAGGTAAAATGAAATCATTAAAAGATGCTTAATTAACAACAGAAAAGGTGTTAAAAAGGGAGGGGGAAAAAAGAACGGAAGGAAAGCATAGAAAACAGCTGGCAATGATAGATTTTAACCCAGTCATATAAATGATAACATTAAATATCCATAGTCTAAACACAGCAATTAAAAGATAGAGATTGCCATATGGGATTTAAAAAGTAAGACCCAAATCATTATTTCTACAAAGAACATAAAGGCCTAAGTGGATTAAAAATAAAAGATTGAGAAATACAGTACCACACAAATACTACAGAAAAAAATCTGAAGTAGCTACATTAATAAATTAATCTAAGGAATAAAGTGGCATTATAAAAAAGAACAGAAGATTTAACTGACGTTTATATAGAATATTCTACTCAAAAGAAACAAAATACAATTTTCTTTTCAGTTGCAACTTGAACACTCACTAGCATAGACTATATTTGGAACCATAAAAGAAACCTTAACAAATTAAAGAATAGAAATAATATTATTTCTGTTCTCAGATAACAAAACTAAACTAAAAAATCATTAAAAAAAAAAGAAAGAATATCTGGAAAATGCTCCAAAATTTTTGGAAATTAGAAAATATACTTTTAAATAACCCACAGATAAAAGTGGAAGTCTCAAACTTTTAAAATATTTTGAACTATATCAAACTACAAAACATGGGCAGCTAAAGCAGTGTTTAAAGGGCAATTAATAGCATTTAATGTTTATATAAGAAAAGATCTCAAATTATTAATCTAAGTCTCTGCTTTAAGAAGTTAGAAAACGAGTAAACTTTATTCAAAGGAAGCCAAAGAAGTAAATAAAAATGAGAGCAAAACTTATTGAAAACAGAAAAATGATAGAGAATATCAGTGAAATAAAAAGTTGATTCTTTGAAAAGATTTGAAAAAATCATAAATCTCTAGCCTTACTAACCAAAAGAAAACCCCAAAATATCAACATCAGGAACAAAAGAGGGATTATCACAGTGTAACTTACCAACTTTATAAAATTAACAAGAGAATACTATAAAAGAAACCAAAAAAACCTTCCACACTCATAAATTTAAAATGGGTCAATTCCTTAAAGTCATAAATTATCAAAATTAACTCAGAAAGAAACACATAACCTGAAAACTATACCTATTAAAGAAAATGAATTTATAGTCTGAAACCTTTCAAAAAACAACAACTCTTGGCTGAAATTATGGCACTGGCAAGTTATCAAACACTTAAGTAAAAATAATATAAATTGTGAACTAATTAGAAAAAGAAAATATTGTTAATTGAGGTCAATTCTCTCCCATTTGATCTACAGATTTACTGCAATCCCTATCAAAATCCAAGCAGACTTTTAGGAATTATCTAAAAATGATATGTTGTTGTTCAACAGTCTTAGATAATTCCTAAATTATCTAATCCTAAATTTTTAGATAATTTTAGATAATTCCTAAATTATTTTAAATAATTCCTAAATTATCTAATCAGTGAAAAATGGTAGGTGATTCTAACTTCTAAAATTTAAGAAGTAAAAAAACTAGAACACAAAATATTTTTGAAAAAGATGAATGATGTTGGAGGACTCATATTACTCATTTTGAAGACATAAAGGTACTATAAATCAAGAACATATAGTATTAATGAAATGATAGATCAATAGGTAGATCAAAGAACAAACAAGAGAGTCCAGGAGTGAATACATACATGTAGAATCAAGTGATTACTGACAAAGTCACAAAGGCACTAAAACAGAGAAAGGATAGTAGTTTCAACAATAGGGCCTAAATAAGTGGATATCCATATGCCAAAAGTGCTTTGACCTATTCCTCACACCTTACACAAAAATTAAATAAAATGGCTCATGCCCACAAGAACTATAAAGCTATAAAACTTTTCTGGAAAGCATAGAAGAAAATACAGGTGACCTTTGGTTAGGCTAAAGTTTTCAGATATGGCAAGAAAAGCATGATCCATAAAAGAGAAAAATAAGTTGGACTGAATTAAAATTAAAAACATTTGCTTTGTGACAGAAACTATCAAAAGAATGAAAAGACAAGCCACAGACTAGGTTTGTCTGAAAATCAGGTTACAGACAAAGGACATGCACCCAGAATACATAATGAACTTTTAAAACTCAATAAAAAGCTAACAAGCTAACTTAAAATATGAGCAATAGATCTGAGCAGACACTTCAACAAAGGAGATATATAGATGATACACATGTTAAAAGATACCCAACGTTACTAATCATAAAGAAAGTACAACTTAAAGCCCACAATGAGATATCACTATGTCTCTATTAGAATGGCTAAAACTAAAGAACAGTAACAACTACAATAGAAACACCAAGTTCAGACAATGATGTTCAGCAACTAAAACTCTCATACATTGCTGATGGGAATGTAAAACAGGAGTTGTTCTGGAAACAGTTTGGAGGTCTCTTATAAAGTTAAAACTACCATACTTTATGCACATGTAAAAATAATGAACAAACCAGAATGTGGTGGAGAAGAAGGAACACAACCTGTGGCAAACAAATTTAACTGAACTACAAATGAATCACATAACCACAGTGAAGATGTTGGGAAGAACGTACCTAACTACATAATTTCTGAAAACAGCGTTTTCAGGAGATACTATTGGGCTAAGAACAGAAAGAACTATATACAAATATTATATTCTAGTTGATAAATTTGTTTTTTACAGGAATATGGGATAGGAATTCTGAACAACTATTAATATATTTGAGTAAAATGTTGAACAAATAAGTATATTGTGTCCCTAATAAGGGTCAAGTTTTTTACTATCAGAGAAAATAGCTAAAAACAAGGAAGGAGGAAGACTATGGTGCTGAAGTGAGAGATATCAACATGAAATAGATATAGATCAATAGAGAGAGATGTGCATGCATGAATTAGTCAGTACATATACATATATTTCCTATATCTAGCCACTTAGAGGGCCTAGAAACAGACTTTAGTAGCAATAACCACAATTAACAATCAGAACTTCATCTCTTAATTACTTTCTCCAATAAAAAGAACTAGCTTCTGGATAAATGGTAGTTTTCCAGGCTGGGGCCCTGAGCATATGTACCATGAGTCTGAAGTATCTTGTGCTGCCAAGAAGTAAGAAAATCTTGGGAAAAAAAGGACAGAAAAAAGACAGCATACGGAAATGAGAGGCAGTCAATATGGAAATGCTGCCAATGGCCCAAATTTGAGCAATCAAGCAACAAAATAAAGAGCCATAATATTGACTTATAATCCAAAGAGCAAAAAAAGTCCACAAGTTAATACTGCATAAGTGAAGTGACAATTCCTCCTTACAGAAGAATTCCAAGAATGCACATAAAAAGAATCAAAGAAACAGTATCACTATGAGACTATGATATTATAGTAAGAATTGCTGCAGGTGAAGTCCACTAAAGGATGCTTAAGTTAGTGAGAGAAAGTTTAGGCAGAAACAGAGTACATACACAGTTCAGTTCAGTCACTCAGTCATGTCCGACTCTTTGCAACCCCATGAATCGCAGCATGCCAGGCCTCCCTTTTCATCACCATCTCTCGGAGTTCACTCAGACTCACAACCATCGAGTCAGTGATGCCATCCAGCCATCTCATCCTCTGTCGTCCCCTTCTCCTCCTGCCCCCAATTCCCCCCAGCATCAGAGTCTTTTCCAATGAGTCAACTCTTCNGTCTGAGATGAGTGCAGTTGTGCTCTGTGTTAGTTAGTACTGTCTAATATTTATTGTAAATGGAAATACCACAAGAGAAGTACTTGATTTCAGTTCAGTTACTCTAGCAGCCCTTATTTACTCCTTGGGTAAAGCCTTCAGCATCTCTTCAGTGTCCTCAGGATAAAATCTAAAGTCGTTGAGCCTGAGTTCACAGCTCTCAGTAACTTGTTCCTGGCCCACCTCTCCTGGCACTTCCCTCCAAGTCCTTGCACTCCAGGCTCCTGTGGGGGAGCCAGGCTCTCAGTGCAGTTGGGTTCCGGGTGCCCAGTAGGAAACATTTCCTTCCCCAACCTAGGTAACCTTGGTCTTTATGCCTAATTGTAAATTATAAAGCGTACTTTATAACAAACCCTGGGTCAGGAAGATCACCTGGACAAGGAAATGGCCACCTACTCGAATGTTCTTGCCTGGGAAAACCCATGGACAGAGAAGCCTGGAGGTCTACAGTCCAAGTGGTCTCAAAGAGTAGGACAGGACTGAGCAAGTAACACTTCACACTTTCACACAGGAAATAACTAGGATATTTCCAGTGGTCACTATCGCTTTATGTTGTAACCAACGACTGTTTTGCACCCTCTTTCTTACGACAAATTTTTAGAATTACTATGATGAGCCACAGTCAACCAACATAACAACTTTTTCGGCTTTAAGAATGACTTATCTTACCTCTAGAAAAATGGTTAATGTAAAACATCTGTTTCTTAATGATTTAAATTTTGGGGGAGGGCTTGAAATTTACTTTCATTTGTTTTTAGAGTTCCTGGATAATTTAAACTGTCACTTTATGAAGCACTTTAGATTTTCAACTTGGTAGGAATTCTTAAGATTGCAGGGAAAGAAGTAGTAAAATGCATACCATCAACTATGTGAACCGAATAACTTTAAAAACAGATTTATAAGTATAGCTTAGTTAATGTCTAGTTAGTGTGTCTAATTCTAACCAGGGTCTATTTAGGATATTTAATTATCTATACCCCCTGTACATTTTTTAAATTTACTCTAAAAATTCTAATAAATATATCAGAAGTGTCCATGGGTTAACATTGTATTCTACTGAGCTATGAATTCTTTGAACTGAATTTTTCTTCTAGATGGTAGGGATAATAATGATAACTGCTCTGAAAACTATTACCCCATAATCTCCTTTAATTCTCACAACAACCCCATGAGTTGGCAATTATTATTTCAGTTTACTGCGAGATTGGGTTGGGAAGAAATTAAGTAAATTGCCTTGGGTCCTACGACAAATAAATTGATGGGAAATAAATCAAGTGTGTTTGATGTGGAAGCTCTTAGTTGCACCCACAATCTAGAGATTCTATTTAGTTCAGTTCAGTTCAGTCACTAAGTCGTGTCTCACTCTTTGCAACCCCATGGACTGCAGCATGCCAGTCCTTCCTGTCCATCATCAACTCCCGGAATTTACTCTAACTCATGTCCACTATCAGTGATGCCATCCAAACATCATCCTCTGTTGGCCCCTTTTCCTCCTGCTTTCAACCTTTCTCAGCATCAGGGTCTTTTCCAATGAGTCAGTTCTTCACATCAGGTGGCCAAAGTACTGGAGTTTCAGCTTCAGCATCAGTCCTTCCACTGAGTATTCAGGATTGATTTCCTTTAGGATAGACTGTTTGGATCTCCTTGCAGNCATGAGGTGGCCAAAGTACTGGAGTTTCAGCTTTAGCATCATTCCTTCCAAAGAAATCCCAGGATTGATCTCCTTCAGAATGGACTGGTTGGATCTCCTTGCAGTCCAAGGGACTCTCAAAAGTCTTCTCCAACATCACAGTTCAAAAGCATCAGTTCTTCGGTGCTCAGCCTTCTTCATAGTCCAACTCTCACATCCACACATGACCACAGGAAAAACCATACCCTTGACTAGACAGACCTTAGTCGGCAAAGTAATGTCTCTTCTTTTGAATGCACAATCCCAAATTATTTTCCCCAAAATAGTCATTTCAAACAGGAAGACAGTAACTTTTCGTGAAAAGTCTAGGGAGGCCAGCCAGCTGCTGGATGTTAGACAAGTGGTCAAACTTAAGTAACATTTATCAACACCATGCACCCCTTAACATGTGCCTGGAGAAGAGCACAGCACCTCTGTTGCATTCTTCCCAATATATAACTGTAGCATAACCAAGAGAAAACGACAAATTTAAATTACACAACACTCTACGAAATAATTAGCAAGTACTCTTCAAATGTGTCAAGGTCATGAAAGACTAGGAAAGACAGAGGAACTGTCACAGATTAGAAATGACTAAGGAAGCATAAAACACAAACATAAAACTAAACATAATTAGTGGACAAATTAGTGAAATCCAAGTAAGTTCTTTAGTTTAATAATATTGTACTAAAATTAATTTGTTAGTTACATAAGCTGTTAGCATAAGTGTATACTGTGTGAAGGCTATAGGTACTTTTTTTTTTTTTGCAGCTCTTCTGCAAATCTAAAATCATTTCAAAATACAAATAATTTTACGAAAGTAAACAATAGCTTATATAGTTATCCCAATGATTTATTACATCTGAAAGCTAAGTCCTTGTTCTTTGCTTCTAGGCAACTAGTGTAGTATCCTCCTTCTTAAAAGCTTGTCATTTAAAGAAGAAAAATAAACAGTTGCCTCTTATAACAATTATGTCCTATTCATTCTTCTCTTTCTCTTGCTTGTCAGGATTTTACCTTTGTTCATGAATCCACTGGCTTTTCATAAAGATAAAAAAATCCAGGGAGAAAGAAATCACTAAGATGGTGAGAAAAATGAAGAGCATTTTTCTTGGCTGGAAAAATTCCAAGCTGGGCAGAGCCCTATTTTTAATATTTGTTGGTTTTTGTTCATTTGTGTGTATATGTATGAATGTATGGTAACTTCGGCCTGTGGGGACCCATGAATCTGATTAAATATTGCTTGTATTCTGGGCTTTTGGACCCGCTCAGATATCTATGATTGATGCACGGCTATACTTGGACCTTTTTCAAATTCCAATTCGTTTTAACAGCTTCCTTGTGCCAAGGGAGGAAGATATGAGGGGATAATGGAGATAACCTCACACAGTCTCCTCAATGGGTTTCAAGAACAGCCCCAGCCAGAGCTTCCAAATGGAGAAGGCAGGCCAAGGCATGTGGAGCTCCATGGAATCAAGTGATTTGGGAGCTGTAGGGGCCTGTATCAGGTCACCTTCCTTCCTAAAGGGCTTGCCTTACTCTATAAAGTGTTCTCCTTGAACAATATCTCAGCATCAACATCCCATCAATTAAATTTAGAGAAAGAGTGTATCAGGAGGTAAAGTGAAAGGTGCTTTTTATCATCAGGCGGTCTTACAAAATGGAACTTGGCAGTGACCTGGAAGGACACGAGTCTGACACTGTTTCCTTGGCTACAGAAGGGGAGAGATACCTGCCTTCCTCTACCTCTTAGACTTGTTGTGAGGATGAAATGGAACAACTAAATGAAAATGGCAGGAAAAAATTGCATACCAGTGTTTTTGTGGACATGTTAAGATTATTCTATTTTCCAATCTCATTGCCCTCGGGATAAAATACTCTCTGAAGGTGTTTTAACGAAGCCCTTCATAACCAATGTCAACCCATCTCTTATCTCTGGACTCCCTTCTTTTCACATCCCTTATCCAGGCATGCTGGATAGCATTCTGTTCTCTTTCACAAATTCTTGCCTCTGCACAGGCTCTTCCTTTTTGGAATAGTTTTCTGTTCTTACCCATTCCTGATCCCCTTCAACTGAGTGATTCCTGCTTACATTCCAAGTTTCGACTTAAATACTTCTTCCAGAAAGCCATTGCCCAGACCCTAGTCTCCTCTCAAACACCCAAACCTTGCCCAATTAATCTGTTTAATATATCTATACTAAAGTTCAGTTCAGTTGCGCAGTCGTGTCCGACTCTTTGCTACCCCATCAATCGCAGCACGCCAGGCCTCCCTTTCATCACCAGCTCCCGGAGTTCACTCAAACTTATGTCCATCGAGTCAGTGATGCCATCCAGCCATTTCATCCTCTATTGTCCCCTTCTCCTCCTGCCCCCAATCCCTCCCAGCATGAGTCTTTTCCAATGAGTCAACTCTTCGCATGAGATGGCCAAAGTATTGGAGTTTCAGCTTTAGCATCAGTCCTTCCAATGAACACCCAGGACTGATCTCCTTTAGAATGGACTGATACTAGGTCTTAAATTTCCAGAATGGAAGAATCTGCCTTTGTAACCATCATGTATATCCCTGGCTCCCAACAGGGTCTGCCAAACAGTGCTTGTTGAATGAATAAGTAACTGACAGATGAATAGATGCATGCATTCAATACAAGTGTCTTGCTATGAGCCCCATTTGGGGGACTGAGAAATGGGGAAAGTATTTCAAAGAACAGACTGATGGAACAATTAGTGAATATACAAGAAAAAACCGTTACTTGCATTAGTTATTTTAAACAAAAAAGATTCAGACTTAAATCCTGGATGGCAGCTGCTGCTGTTTATTATTGTTTTGTCATTATTATCATTGCAATATAATATCAAAGCAGCTTACATCTATGTATCCTACACCTGAATGTTCAGCAATTTGCTAAATGCTTTGTATGTACTAGCATTGCTTATCTTCCCCCAAACTTTATAAAATAAATACTGATTTTATCCCTGTTTAGAGATAAGAAAATAAATGAGAGACTAGGTTGCTTGTCCAAAGTCACACCTGTACTAAAGAGCAGAGTCACAACTAATACCTAAGGCTTCAGGCTCTGGAACCTAAATTGTTAAAAACTGCATTCTGCTTCTTCACCAAATCTCACTCCTGCCTCCCCTGCTGGACAACTAAACTCCAAGGAGTGGGGTGCCATTGCCTTCTCCATTCTAGCTCCCTAGAGTGCAGAAAAACTTGTTTAAATTCAATCCTGGCTGAATTCTCAAGCTTTTCTCCATCATTGTCTAACTCACTAATAAGGCTACCCTATCAAATAAATATTTCTGATCACAGTTTCTCTCCACCCAAAGCCAGGGCAACTATTCCTCCCACGAATTCCTATCTGAACTCCTGAGTTTATGCTTTAATATAATTATGTAGCTCCCACTCCCCCACAGATCCTCTTTTTTCTTCATTTGCTTCCAATAAAGAGACATTATTTGGTTGGGAGCTTTCCAGGGTAACATGAATCCATCTTTTGAAACTAGTCCCTGCATTTGGAAAACTGAAAGACGCTTTGGTGTTTGTTTAGCAAGAAAGTCAGTCTGTGAAACTGCATTGCTATTATTTTTAATTCTGTTAAGCCATATTAAGCAGATTTAATTTCTAAAGATCTATTTTCTCACCACCACCACCCATTTTAAATGCACAAGTCAGTTTCTACTTTTAAGCCAGCTGCCTGCAAATATGCCACTGAGTATTGACACAGACACTTAACCAAATTAGCCACATTGTCCAACTGTAACTTCCTGCCCTTCTCCAGCAAAACCGAAGTTGCCTTTAACATAAGAAGAAGTCTTTGACTTATCAGACCCCTGCTTATAAAATTAAGTATACACACATCTCAGAACCCCAAATCCATCATATAAATAAAAAGGCACACTCCCTCAGTCCATAAACATCCTTTCCCTTAAGAAAGATATCTGACACCCCTAGTTCATTAATCAGAGAGATTTTTGATTATCCTAGCACTCCCAATATGTTTCTTTATTCTTTGCATCAACAAATACTGTAACTGGGGATGTTTACAGTGTCAGCACATGATAGCTTCAGTAACACTCTCAGCTACAGACCAAGATACTTCTGTTTCTTCACACCCCAGGTAAGATTTTGAATCTTGGGGGAAAGCTAAAAACAGCTGGTGTCTGGTTATTCACTTGTGTTCTTTATCTTTGAATAAAGAAAAGGAAGATACACTGCAAAGATATGACTTATTAAGAGAATTTACTTCTGTATTGAAAAAAAAATCACAAAGTAAGATGCCACATCAAACACTGAGACACATGATGATTATTACAGGAGTAAATGATAATTGAGTGAGGGGGCAGAACAAAAAGATCCAGAAATTTATCCACCTCAACTGAATTTTTATCATTAAAAACTAAACATGCTTGCAGAATGTCCTTCAGTATAAACACACAGTTAATTAATTAAAAGTATAATCAACAATAGTAACAGCTTAGGGACTCAAGAGTATACACTTCGCCCACTCAAATAAGTAGATTCTAGGTCATAAGAGGAGATTTTAAGATACAGAAAAAAATAACCTAAGGTCTGAAGCTGAGAAACTCTCTAACGTTATTTCTAGCACTAGCTAGAGGACAGGATCTCTGTCTTTTTCATTAAATTATACAAGTGCCCACTGCAGATGGTGANCCCATCTGCAGTGATTTTGGAGCCCAGAAAAATAAAGTCTGACACTGTTTCCACTGTTTCCCCATCTGTTCCATGAAGTGATGGGATCGGATGCCATGATCTTATTTTTCTGAATGTTGAGCTTTAAGCCAACTTCTATGAAGCCCTACAAGACGTTCTAGAATTAACACCAAAAAGAGATATCCTTTTCATCATAGGGGACTGGAATGCAAAAGGAGGAAGTGAAGAGATACCTGGAGTAACAGGCAAGTTTTGCATTAGGGCACAAAATGAAGCAGGGAAAATGCTAAGAAAGTTTTGCCAAGAGAACACACTAATCATAGCAAACACCCTCTTCCAACAACATAAGTGAAGACTCTATACCTGGACATCACCAGATGGTCAATACCAAAATCAGATTGATAATATGTTTTACAGCCGAAGATGGAGAGGCTTTATAGAGTTAGCAAAAATAAGACTGGGAGCTGACTATGGCTCAGATCATGAACTTCTTATTGCAAAACTCAGGCTTAAATTGGAGAAAGTAGGGAAACTCATTGGGTCATTCAGGTATGACTTAAATCCCTTATGATTATACAGTGGAAATGACAAATAGATTCAAGGGATTAGATCTGATAGACAGAGTGCCTGAAGAACTATGGACAGAGGTTTGTACCATTCTACAACTGACTATAATCAAAATCATCCCCAAGAAAAAGAAGTTCAAAAAGGCAAAATGGTTGTCTGAGGAGGCCNGAAATGACAAATAGATTCAAGGGATTAGATCTGATAGACAGAGTGCCTGAAGAACTATGGACAGAGGTTTGTACCATTCTACAACTGACTATAATCAAAATCATCCCCAAGAAAAAGAAGTTCAAAAAGGCAAAATGGTTGTCTGAGGAGGCCTTACAGATAGCTGAAAAAAGAAGAGAAACAAAAGGCAAAGGAGAAAAGGAAAGCTATATCCATGAGAATGTAGAGTTCCAAATAATAGTAAGGAGAGACAAGAAAGCCTTCCTCAGTGATCAGTGCAAAGAAAGAGGAAAACAATAGAATGAGAAAGACTAGCGATCTCANGAAGAGAAACAAAAGGCAAAGGAGAAAAGGAAAGCTATATCCATGAGAATGTAGAGTTCCAAATAATAGTAAGGAGAGACAAGAAAGCCTTCCTCAGTGATCAGTGCAAAGAAAGAGGAAAACAATAGAATGAGAAAGACTAGCGATCTCAAGAAAATTAAAGATACCAAAGGAACATTTCATGCAAAGATGGGCTCAATAAAGGACAGAAATGGTATGGACAACAGAAGCAGAAGATATTAAGAAATGGTGGCAAGAATACACAGATGGATTATATAAGAAAGATATTAATGGACCAGATAATCACGATGGTGTGATAAGCCACCTAGAGCCAGACATCCTGGAGTGCAAAGTCAAATGGGCCTTAGGAAACACCACCATGAACAAAGCTAGTAGAGATGATGGAATTCCAGCTGAGCTATTTCAAATCTTTAAAAATGATGCTGTGAAAGTGCTGCAGTCAATATGTTCTCATATTTGGAAAATACAGCAGTGGCCACAGGACTGGAAAGTATCAATTTTCATTCTGATCCCATAGAAAGGCAATGCCAAAGAGTGTTCAAATTACTACACAATTGCATTCATGTCACATGCTAGCAAATTAATGCTCAATGTTCTCAAGCTAGGCTTCAACAGTACACAAATCAAGAACTTCCAAATGTTCAAGCTGGATTTAGAAAAGGCAGAGGAACCAGAGATCAAACTGCCAACATCCTTTGGATTATTGAAAAAGCAAGAGAATTCCATAAAATCATCTACTTCTACTTCATTGACTACACCAAAGCCTTTGTGTGGATCACAACAAAGTGTGGAAAATTCTTAAAGAGATGGGAATACCAGACCACATTATCTGCCTCCTGAGAAACCTGTATGCAGGTCAAGAAGCAACAATTAGAACTGGACATGGAGCAAGGGACTGCTACCAAATTGGGAAAGGAATTTGTCAAGGATGTTTATTGTCACCCTGCTTATTTAATGTGTATGCAGATTATATCATGCAAAATGCTGGGCTAGATGAAGCACAGGTTGGAATCAAGTTACCAGGGAGAAATATCAATAACTTCAGATATGCAGATGACACCACTTTTATGGCAGAAAGTGAAGAGTAACTAAAGAGGCTGTTGATGAAGATGAAACAGGAGAGTGAAAAAGCTGGCTTAAAACTCAACATTCAAAAAAGGAAGATCATGGCATCCAGTCCCATCACTTTATGCAAATGGATGGGGAAACAATGGTAGCAGTGACAGACTTTATTTTCCTGGGCTCCAAAATCACTGCCAATGGTGAGTCCAGCCATGAAATTAAAAGAGGCTTGCTCTTTGGAAGAATAGCTATGACAAACCTAGACAGTATATTAAAATGCAGAGATGTTACTTTGCTGATGAAATTCCATCTAGTCAGAGCTGTGGTTTTTCCAGTAATCATGCATCGATGTGAGAGTTAGACCATAAAGTAAGCTGAACCCTGAAAAATTGATGCTTTCAAACTGTGGTGTTGGAGAAGATTCATGAGATTCCCTTGAACTGTGAGGAGATCAAATCAGTCAATCCTAAAGGAAATCAGTCCTGAATAATCATTGGCAGGACTGATGCTGAAACTGAAGCTCCAATATTTTGGCCACCTGATGTGAAGAACTGACTCACTGGAAAAGACCCTGTTGCTGGGAAAGATTGAAGGCAGGAGGAGATGGGAGCAGCAGAGGATGAATTGGCTGGATGGCATCACCGATGTGATGGACATGAGTTTGAGTAGGCTCTGGGAGTTGGTGATGCATAGGGAAGCCTGGCTTGCTGCAGTCCATGAGGTTGCCAAGAGTCAGACACGACTGAGGAACACAAACTGAACTGAATATCAGTTTGATTATACATCCTGTGACAGTTCTAAGTCTAAATTATACACACACACACACACCCGTGAGAAAGCCAGTATTAGTAAACACAAATTACATTTTTAACAGAATGTGAGTCACTTCTTTTTTTATCTTCTTAAAGGACTTTGGGGGATTTGGAGAATTTAATGGCAATAAAATAAGTGAGCAGACTTTGAATCGTGACTTAAAAGTCAATACAGATAGAAGCTTTGTCTTTTCATAATTGGGCTTCCCTGACTTCCCTACCACATGGCTATATTCTTACTTTCAAATAGATATCATAAATTTGTGTTGTATTAATTTCTGTAGATTTTTATGTTACCAAAGTATGCCTGTATAAAAGCTTAGTATTGGATGTAAAGTCTATTCATAGTGCTTTAAATTCTTTTGGTAGTACATTCAGTGATTGGTAGTAAGATTTTGGACTTAGGCTGATAGGGTTCAAATCCCAGATGTACTGTTTGCCAGCCGTGTGAACTTGGGTACATTATTTGGGCTATTTAGTGTGCCTATATATGAAATTGTTTATGGTGAAGGTTAAATTAATTATCTTACATTAAACACTTAGAATAGTATCTGGTACACAATGGTTCAAACTTTTAACTTTTATTATTGCTGGCTTTATTTTGTTAAATAAATTATCCACACAGATATATTAATGTTGAAAATAAAATGACAATTCAAATCATTCATAGCATGAGTAGTTTATGGAATTAAGAATTTAAGTAATCTCACTTTCTTCTTGTGAATATAATTTTAATTTGAACTATGGCAACCCACTTCACTACTCTTGAATGGAAAATCTCATGGACAGAGAAGCCTGTGGATTGCAGTCCATGGGGTTGCAAATAACTGGCCATGATTGAACAACTGACCACATGAGCAAATCATAATTTTTTAAATACATTATAAAAATTTATTTATTCTTTCTGCTGATGTTCTTATGATGTGATATGGATCATGTTTCTAGTAATTATGTTACTTCATTATACATTTTATTTTTATATGGGCTTTTGAGGATTAATCAGACCATTTCTTAAAACTGTAGATTGTTTTATGCAAAAGGATTGAACATGAGAAATAGATCACAGTATAGTTATTTCCAGGTACTATTAGAAATAATAAAATGAACTTAACTAAGTTGCTAAATATTGAAGATAATGTAAAAAATTATTTTATATATAGTGACAAAAATTTCTAATTATTATAATTTACATCATTTACAGTAACATNGGAGGGAATGATGCTGAAGCTGAAACTCCAGTACTTTGGCCACCTCATGCGAAGAGTTGACTCATTGGAAAAGACTCTGATGCTGGGAGGGATTGGGGGCAGGAGGAGAAGGGGACGACCAAGGATGAGATGGCTGGATGGCATCACTGACTCGATGGACATGAGTCTGAGTGAACTCCTGGAGTTGGTGATGGACAGGGAGGCCTGGCGTGCTGCGATTCATGGGGTCGCAGAGTCGGACATGACTGAGTGACTGAACTGAACTGAACCATAGGATCTTAATATGCAAGAGCTCTTTGCTCACATGCTTATGAGGTTGATCTATATGGTTTAAGGAAAGAACTTTGGTTTGACTTTTTCCTCCTATTATAATCCATCCTACCCAAGAATTCAGATATGCAAACAATTATTGTGTACCTACTAAGGGCAAATGACAGTGTTAGATATACACAAAAAGACCCCAGGAACCTTACAGTAATAAAACTGTCTTCCACTCCTTATGTTAACTGAAGACATATTATCAATAGCAAAAGCAACACAGTTATCGAATCCACCCTGTGTAAATACAGTCAGGAAAAAACATCTTTTTTCTTTTTCGCATCATGCCTGATCATCTTTGACACTACTGTTTAAGGGTTTGCTCCTATTCGTGGAGACTTAACGGATTGAGGAGATATAAAGCATACTCCCAGACTTTGAGGACTGTCTAATACCCCCACTCTGAACCTCTTCAAATATCTAGCCAAGGGAAATGCAAATGATGTAATGTTGAATAAAAATGGAAGGATCAATGGAATAATAAAAAAGGGAAAAATGTAGAGAAGACCAGCAACAATCACCAAGAGATAAAGAACACTTTCCAGAAAACTGGTCAGATATCATATCATGAAGTTAAAAACAATAGTGAAGCAACCATGCCTACAAAGGAGTATTATAAAGCAGAGATANATGGAATAATAAAAAAGGGGAAAATGTAGAGAAGACCAGCAACATTCACCAAGAGATAAAGAACACTTTCTAGAAAACTGGTCAGATATCATATCATGAAGTTAAAAACAATAGTGAAGCAACCATGCCTACAAAGGAGTATTATAAAGCAGAGATATGGAGCCTCAAATAATGGATGGCAAGATGAAAAACACCGGCGATAAAAAATGGCAGAACTCACTAAGAAACACAAAAACAATTTAAATCCAAATCATCCAATATTGAATGAACATATAAGATAACAGACACTGTTGAAAATTCAGTAAGACAAATAGTAGACAGCCATTTAAAAAGGCAAAAAATATGGAATAAAGAGTTTAAAAGGATCAGTGACTAAAAGATATATATATAGAAGATGCAGCAATCATGTAATTGGAGTCTGTGCTAAATAAAACAAAAAATAATGGATCAAAACACATAATGGAAAATACAATTTAAGAAATAATTTATTTTAAAAAAGATGATTTGAATTAGCTCACTGAAAGATGACACCATGTTCCAAGAAAAAAAAAATTGATATAGGAAGGTAGATAGTAATTGTATCTGGGAAACTCTTGAATTTTAAAGACAAACAAAGAATCTTCTGGAGTCAATAAAAAAGATTAAGTCACTCATAAGATGAAAGAAAATGATCCCAGATTTAATATTCAGCAGCAGAAGACATTGAACAATACCAACAAAATTGTATGTTTATATGTATAAAATGTAAACCTTACCTCAAAAGGAATTATAAAAAAAATATTAAGCTCTAGTTAATAATATGCACGCTGAAGTATTTGAGGGACAAGCTATCTGATGTCTACTAATTTTTAATGGATCAAAAAATGAGATGTATTGAAGAATGGATTGAGTGATGGATAAATAGGTATGTGATAAAGCAAATACAGCAAAATATTATTTGCTTTATTCTACATGTTATAATGCAATCTACTAATAATTTTCTTGCCCAAATTGTCTTTAATTTTGGAGATTCTGGAGCTTCTTCAAGTTGTCTTCAGTGTTCTTTTGAACACATCTCTGTCATTTAAAAAATATTTCCTTACTTCTGCAGCTAGAATATTTTCCAGGTTCATCTTATTAGTTTCTATGCTACTTCCCTAGAATCCACGGATTTTTCAAAGGAACCCTGATTCCTGCTATTGGAAAATGACCTGCAGAAACCATAACATGAGTGCCAGGGTGTTCATTGCTACTGGAGTGTCTAGCCCCTCTCTGTGGACACAGCTAGGAAGCATACACATGTATACCAACTCCTGCATACACACACATCTATATTTATTTCTCTATCTATTTGTATTCGTTAAAAACTAAGAATTCATTTTGCTATCTCTTATTCTAATCTAACACCACAGAGCCCATTCTAGTCCTCTCCTTTCCTTTATCTGCAACTTGTTTCTCTAAAAGTAAGAACCTTGCTTTTATTATCTACAATAGATGTATTGATTTAATTCTAGTATATACATGGTTTCAGCATTGTTCACCATAGCCCTATAAACTCAAACTCAGTAGCTAGGGCAACTTCTGTGTCTAACTGTTTTTGTCTTTACCCTTATGGTGTACAGTCAAAATGCTATTTCAAGGTTTGCTTAGGTTAGTTTTTTCTTCTCTATCCCCTTCAGTGTAGTTACTTTATTCACCTGTAGTTGGGTTCATTCATGATTTTTATATTCTATTTTGGACTGCATTCATATCCTGGTGAGGATATTAATTGTTTTCCAGTATGTGAACTTTGTCATGGTTCTAAGCATGAGCTCTATACAAACACATAGATATGGAGTAGTGTGCCCCCATTCATTCCTTCCACTCTGTTCTCATCACTTCATTATTTCCATTCCATTACCACCCTGCAACTAACCAGTCTCATTAGTTTCTATCTTATGCTTCCTGCCTTTCTTTTACTCAAATGAATATATATGTATGTACATTTTTCATACCCTTTTTTTCTTACTTGAAGAGTGTAAATATGTGTTTGACCTTTGAAAAGCTGGTTATTTTTTAAAGTAAAAGATAAATGACCTATCTAATCAAGAAAAAATAAAAATAAGAATTTTTTACAAATAAAACTATGAAAGGCACAGGGCTTTCCAGTTGGCACTAGTGGTAAAGAGCTCACCAATGTTTGTATTTTACCAAATATTTTACCAAAACCACCGGTTGTTTGTAGTTTACCAAACAGCCTCCAGAAGGAACAGAAAATACAACAAATAGTCTGATTTCCAAAGAAGACATAGCAAACATAGCTTGATTATATCCATTTCACCCTGTCCTCCACATCTACATATCCAAATTATTTCATAGGGAAAATTTCCCAATCTCATAAAGCAAATTAATTCCAATACTACCTAAAATGAAACAATAACCTGGCAAAGATTGAGTGTGTGAGCTTACAGACACACACTCACCTACACAAATAAGAAAACTACAGACCAATCTTGCTTATGAATATTGAAGCAAGATTTTAAACTAAATGTCAAACATAATCCAACAGCACATTAAAAAATTATGCATCTGACAAAGTAGGTTTTATTCTAAGAATAAAAGAATTTACAGTATTAAGAAATCTGTTAATATTATCTATCACATTAAGGCAGATCTAAGCACAAAAATGTGATGCTAATCTCCATAGATGCTAAAAATGCATTAAAAATTTCATTATTGTTAAGCAGAACTCTTAATAAGATAGGAATAAATTATATTTTATATCAAACCAGTTGTTACTGGAAAACACTACAACTCTATTTGCTCAACAAGGGTTCTATTGGCATAACAATTCTTCCTTATTAATTTGAAGTATAGAGTAATCTCAATAAAAATACAAGATTTTGTGGGGATAATCTGAAATTAGACATTCTTATTTGATCTTCCCATATATAAAAAATAAATGACAGCCAGGAAAACTTGAAAGGTGGACACAGGGAGGAATCTTTTAAGAGCCCTGAGAGAAAGCTACACTTGTCAAATATTAAAATATAAACACTCAATATTTATGACAGTATATTGTTATCTAAGTGTTGGAAGGAGAAAACCACCAACTTAGAATTCTGTATCCAGCAAAATCATCTTTCAATAGTGAAGAAATAAAAACTGCATCAAACCAAATTGAGAGAATTTGTCACCACTACACATGCTTTGCAAGAAAGGCTAAAAGAAGTTCATCCAAAAAAAAAAAAAAAAGAACAATATGAAACACTGACCTACATAAAGAAAGGAGGATTAGAGAAGAAATGAAGGTGAAGTAAAATCTTACTTTTCTTATTCATCTAACACAGGTAATAGTTTGTTCAAAATAATAATGCCAACAACATGTTAGATGATTGCAGCTTATGGATAAATAAGTGACAATATGTTATAAAATATAAAAGGAGGAAGTGGAAGTACTGCGTTACAAGATAAACCACGTTACCCATGAAGCAATATAGTTAATTCTTACACATGTAATGTATATATATATATAAATGGTATACATTTCTATGGTATAGTGTCCATATATGAGTGAACTTGGGTAAATTATATATTTCAAACTCCAGAGAAACCACTAAAAGAACTTAAAAAGCAAATATAATGTTGTATATACTACAAGAAGAAAATGGGAACATAGAAAATGCTCACTGAAAACCGATGGAAGCAGAAAAGTGAAAGACAAAAAAGATACAAAGACCAAGGGCAATGAGTACAAACCAGTTACACATATAATAGATATTAAACCTACTACATCAATTATCATTTTAGGTGTGAATGGTCTAAATACACTAAATAAAAGACAGAGACTGTTGGAGTAGATTAAAACAAACAAGACCTAATTATCTTTTTTTTGATATCTAAAAGATATCTACTTAAAAATAAAGACATAGAGTAATAAGAGTAAAGAGCTAGAGAAAGACAAACCATGATAACAAACCAAAGGAAAGCTGGAGTAGCTATACTAATTTCAGACAAAGTGGACTTCAGAGCAAGGAATATTATCAGAGACAAAAGGGGTATCAAATAATGATACAGGGGTCAATACCCCAAAAGGATATAATAATCCTTAATGTGTATGTGCCTAACAACAGAGTGTCAAACGTGTAAAGTGAAAACTGATAGAACTGCAAAGAGAAACAGACATATCCACTACTGTATTTAGAAACTTCAACACTCCTCTCAGTAATTGACAGATCCAGCAGGCAGAATATCTATGAGCATACAGTTGAACTGAACAGGACCATGAATCAAGTGGACCTAATTGACATTTATAGAATACTTCACCCAACAACAGCAGAATACACATTCTACTCAAGCTCACGTGCAACATTCACTAAGACAGACCACATTATGGGTCATAAAACACACCTTAACAAATTTAAAAGAATATAAATCAAACATAGTACACTTTCAGACCACAATGGAATTAAATTAGAAATCAATAACAGAAAGATACTGGAAAAGATATTTGAAGATTAAACAGCACACTTCTAAGTAACATGTGGCTCAAAGAGGAAGTATCAAAGAAATTTTAAAATATTTGGAATTAAATGAAAATGAAAATACAACTCATCAAAATTTGTGGATGTAGTGAAAGCAATGTTTAGAGGAAAATGTATTACATGAATGCATATGTTAGAAAGGAAAAGATCTACAATCAATAATCTAAGCTTCCATCTTAGGAAACTACAAAAAGAGAAGCAAGTTAAATTCAAAGAAAACAGAAAATTAGAGTAGAAATTGATAAAATAGAAAACAATAAAATAAGAACAATTTAAATCAATAAGATTCAAAAAATGCTAGCCAGGCAAACCAAGAAAAAAAAGGAAAACAAAAATTACTAATATTAGAAATGAAAGCTGGACCATCACTATTGATGGAAATTAAACCGACAATTAATGGAGAATTTTGTAATTCTGTGCTGACAAATTTGATAACTTGATAATTTGAACCAATTACTTGAATGTCAGATTCTATAAAAACTCATAAAAGATGAAATGGGCAAGTAATCTGAAGTGTCTATTTATATAAATAAATTGAATCAACAATAATAACCTTNTGGAGAATTTTGTAATTCTGTGCTGACAAATTTGATAACTTGATAATTTGAACCAATTACTTGAATGTCAGATTCTATAAAAACTCATAAAAGATGAAATGGGCAAGTAATCTGAAGTGTCTATTTATATAAATAAATTGAATCAACAATAATAACCTTCCAAAACAGAAAGCATTAGGCAATTCACAGTAAAAACGCTCTGCCAACCAGGAAGAGACTGAAATTTCTTCAACTTAAGTAGCAGACATCTACAAAAAAATCTACAGTTAACATAATGCATAATGTGGGTTTCTCCATACCTTTCTCTTAAATGGGAACAAGGCAATAACGTCCCTCTCACTNAGAGACTGAAATTTCTTCAACTTAAGTAGCAGACATCTACAAAAAAATCTACAGTTAACATAATGCATAATGTGGGTTTCTCCATACCTTTCTCTTAAATGGGAACAAGGCAATAACGTCCCTCTCACTACTGCTTTTCAACATGCCACTAGAAGTCCCAGCCGATGCAATATGACAAGAAAAGGAAACAAATGGTTCACAGATTGGGAAGGAAGAAATAAAATTGTCTTTGTTCACAGATGACAAGATTGTTTACGTAGAAAATTCCAAAGAATCAACAGAAAAACTCCAGGAACTAGTAAGTGATTACAACAAGGTTGCAGGACACAAAGTTAATAGACAAAAGTCGATTACTTTCTCAAATACCAGCAATGAACAACAGGAATTTAAAATTTTAAACATAGCACCATTTACATTAGCCCTCCGTTAAAATTAAATATTTAGGTATAACAAAATATGTATATGAACTATCTAAGGAAAATTCCAAAACTCTAATGAAAGATATAAAATATCTAAATAAATGGTGAAATAGTGCATGTTAATGTATAGAAAGACTGAACATTGTTAAGATATCAATTCTTATTTTTATCTAAGGATTTAATGAAATTGTAGTAAAATCCAAGCACATTACTTTCTGGATATCAACAAAGTGATTTCTAAAGTTTATGTAAAAAGGCAAAAAGACCCAGAAGAGCCAACCCAACAGTAAAGAAAAGGAAACTGAGAGGATTGATACTACTCAAATTTAAGATAAATACAAAGCTACAGAGTAGGATTGGCAAAAGAATAGAATTATAGATCATGGAACGGAATAAAGAGCCAAAAAATAACCTCACACAAGTATAGTCAATTGATCTTTGACAAAGAAGCAAAGGAACTTAAATAATTAAATGATATTTTTTTCTACAAATGATGTTGAAATGAACTAGATATCCAAATACAAAGAAATGAACCTGAACTCATACCTTACAGCTTTCACAAGAATTAACACAAAATGGATCATAAATCTAAATGTAAACTTCTAGATGAAAATAAAGGAGAAAATCTAGGTGACATTGGATTTTTAGATACAACATCAAAAGCACAATTTATAAAAGAAAATAAATGATGCTATACTTTAAGTTTAAAATTTCTGCTCTGCAAAAGACATTTATTAAAGTGAAAAGGCGAGTCACAGACTGAGAAAAAGTACTTGCAAAGCATACCTGATAATGGAATTATATCTAAAATATACAGAACTCCTACACCTCAATAAGAAAACACCCAAATTTTAAAACAAGTGAAAGATCTGAAGAGACACCTAACCAAAGCAGTTATAGAGATGGCAAATAAGCATATGAAAAGATGTTCAACATTATATATCATTAGGGAACTGCAAGTTAAAACAACGAGAGACCACTACACATCTATTAGAATGGCTAATATTCAAAACTAAACACCAAATGCTGACAAGGAATTCCCATTCACTGCTAACGGGGATGCAAAATGTTACAGACACTTTGTAAAACAGCTTCGCAATTTCTTATAAATCTAAACCAGTCTCACCATATGATTCAGCAATTGTACTCCTTGGTATGAAATTCAGTCCACAGAAACACTTGCACAAAAAAGCTAATAGCAGTTTTATTCATAGTTGCCAATACTTGGAAAGAACCAAGATGTCCTTCAACAAGTGAATAAATGGTGGTGCACCCATTGGAATTATTCAGCAATTAAAAAAAAAAANCGCTCTGCCAACCAGGAAGAGACTGAAATTTCTTCAACTTAAGTAGCAGACATCTACAAAAAAATCTACAGTTAACATAATGCATAATGTGGGTTTCTCCATACCTTTCTCTTAAATGGGAACAAGGCAATAACGTCCCTCTCACTACTGCTTTTCAACATGCCACTAGAAGTCCCAGCCGATGCAATATGACAAGAAAAGGAAACAAATGGTTCACAGATTGGGAAGGAAGAAATAAAATTGTCTTTGTTCACAGATGACAAGATTGTTTACGTAGAAAATTCCAAAGAATCAACAGAAAAACTCCAGGAACTAGTAAGTGATTACAACAAGGTTGCAGGACACAAAGTTAATAGACAAAAGTCGATTACTTTCTCAAATACCAGCAATGAACAACAGGAATTTAAAATTTTAAACATAGCACCATTTACATTAGCCCTCCGTTAAAATTAAATATTTAGGTATAACAAAATATGTATATGAACTATCTAAGGAAAATTCCAAAACTCTAATGAAAGATATAAAATATCTAAATAAATGGTGAAATAGTGCATGTTAATGTATAGAAAGACTGAACATTGTTAAGATATCAATTCTTATTTTTATCTAAGGATTTAATGAAATTGTAGTAAAATCCAAGCACATTACTTTCTGGATATCAACAAAGTGATTTCTAAAGTTTATGTAAAAAGGCAAAAAGACCCAGAAGAGCCAACCCAACAGTAAAGAAAAGGAAACTGAGAGGATTGATACTACTCAAATTTAAGATAAATACAAAGCTACAGAGTAGGATTGGCAAAAGAATAGAATTATAGATCATGGAATGGAATAAAGAGCCAAAAAATAACCTCACACAAGTATAGTCAATTGATCTTTGACAAAGAAGCAAAGGAACTTAAATAATTAAATGATATTTTTTTCTACAAATGATGTTGAAATGAACTAGATATCCAAATACAAAGAAATGAACCTGAACTCATACCTTACAGCTTTCACAAGAATTAACACAAAATGGATCATAAATCTAAATGTAAACTTCTAGATGAAAATAAAGGAGAAAATCTAGGTGACATTGGATTTTTAGATACAACATCAAAAGCACAATTTATAAAAGAAAATAAATGATGCTATACTTTAAGTTTAAAATTTCTGCTCTGCAAAAGACATTTATTAAAGTGAAAAGGCGAGTCACAGACTGAGAAAAAGTACTTGCAAAGCATACCTGATAATGGAATTATATCTAAAATATACAGAACTCCTACACCTCAATAAGAAAACACCCAAATTTTAAAACAAGTGAAAGATCTGAAGAGACACCTAACCAAAGCAATTATATAGATGGCAAATAAGCATATGAAAAGATGTTCAACATTATATATCATTAGGGAACTGCAAGTTAAAACAACGAGAGACCACTACAAATCTATTAGAATGGCTAATATTCAAAACTAAACACCAAATGCTGACAAGGAATTCCCATTCACTGCTAACGGGGATGCAAAATGTTACAGACACTTTGTAAAACAGCTTCGCAATTTCTTATAAATCTAAACCAGTCTCACCATATGATTCAGCAATTGTACTCCTTGGTATGAAATTCAGTCCACAGAAACACTTGCACAAAAAAGCTAATAGCAGTTTTATTCATAGTTGCCAATACTTGGAAAGAACCAAGATGTCCTTCAACAAGTGAATAAATGGTGGTGCACCCATTGGAATTATTCAGCAATTAAAAAAAAAAAAGAAGCTATCAAGTCATGAAAAAGATTTGGAAGAATGCAATATGCATTACATGAAGAAGCCAGTCTGCGAAGGCTATACACTGTATGAGTCCAACTATACGACATTCTGAAAAAGGCAAAACCGTAGAGACTAAAATTGATCAGTAATTGCCAGCGAGGGAGAGACAACTAGGTGAACACAGGGAATTTTTAGGACACAAAATATTCTGTATGATACTGAAGGATGAACATATGACATTCTTCAAAACTCAGATATGTAAGACATGAAAAGTGAACCCTAATGTAACTATGGACATTTGTTAATAATAATGTATCAGTATTGGTTCATCAGTTGTAACAAATTTACAATACTGATGCAAGAGTCCATAATACGGAAAACTGGTGGGAAGGCGCAGAGTGCTATGTAGGAACTCTGTACCTCAGCAGCTTCTACTCAAATTTTCTGTAAACCTAAAACTGTTCTAAAAACATAAAGTCATTTTTTTTAAGTAATGAGAAAGCTTTCTGTGTATTTATATGGAAAAGTCTATCAGATGTATGGGTAAGAGAAAACAGCAAGAGCAAAAGAGTACATAAAATATATTGCTTTTATGTAAAAATGGGGGAAGAAATAAGAAAACATACTCACATTTGCTTGTTTATGCACTAAAAGATTTGGGAGAAAACCTAAGAAAGTAATAGCAGTGGTTACCTGTGGGGCTTGAAGTTGAACTGGCTGGATGAGGGGTTATAACAGTAGAGTAAACATGTGGATCTGTCATGTGACTGCAGACCTATTCTATTTTTTAAATTTATATTTTAAAAAAAGAAAACCTCTGAAGGTTTATTCAAGCTCAAGAGGAAATCTGAACTTGACCATCCTAGAAGTAATATTTTCATCTAATCCTCTGAATAGTCACTCTGTAATTTACAAAAGCTCTCTCATGTGTGCACACTGTTTTTAAAGAAACTATAGATATTCATCACAGAATTATTTGTAGTGGCCAAAATTCAGGAAGCACCTAAAAATGGATCAACAAGAGGAACTACTTACGAAAACTGTAATACAGACATACTAGGAATTTCAAAGCATCAGTTAGAAAGAATAAAGTAGACTTGTATGCATTGCTGTGGAAAATATCCATGATGTACTGTTAAGGCAAAAAACAAAGTTGCAGAAAAATGTAGACAGAAATTTTTAAAGCATAATATAATTTTGTTTTAAATGCAATAAAGAAAGATCTGGAAGGATATGCAACAATCTGAAAACAGTGCTTACCTCAGGGGAAGTATGTGGGATTTTAAGGGCAGGAAGGGAGAACTTTACTTTTTACTCTTTCTACTTACTATTGTTGGACATTTTTGTTTTGCAACTATGATGTATTGCTTTTTATACATGAATGAAAATATAAAGTTAAAAAAAAAAAAAAACCAGTGGAGTGTTCATGTCCAGAAGTAGCAGCCATCTCAAGGGGCTGTTTGCCATTACCTCTATTCATCTTTTTTTCATCCGAGGAAGGACTAAAGGAACCTCAGTGTTCTCCATAGCATTGTTAACCGGGGCACTGAATCTAACATGCCATTCCTTGTAATTGGATCCTTCCAGTAAAGCTGCCTCAATAAAATGTCCCAAGTGCCGCAGTCAAGTGTTTAGGAGGCACATAGGACCCTGGTGGCAGCTCTGGGGGTGGGGATGGGGGCCTGAGCCTGGGGCCTGGGTCTAAAATGCTGGAGGAGGCATGCATTAATGTCCCAGCCGGCTTAACTAGCAACAGAGGAGCACGTCTGCATTTTCCATGCAGGCTTCCCGAGACTTGTTTGCAAGGCTTGGGATCTCTGGTGAGCTGTTTTCTGAGGCTTCAGTTACAGCACAATTGCAAAAGTATTAACGCAATGAGACTTTTGTATAACTACATTAGGAAAGGGGAAAATTAACTCAGTGGTTTCTCCAGCAGGCATTCACAACTGCTAATAACAAATATCTTAAGAAGGAAGTGATTGTTGATAATTATCCCCTAAATCCCCCCTCATGCAATACCTAAAATGATCGTCAGAGAAAGGCCTGTTTGCTTGGTCTGGAAGCACGATGCATGCTCCATTCAGATGGTCTTTCCGTTTATTGTTCCATCTCTCAGGGGCTCTAACTTCCCTTATGATCTAGGAAACAAGCTCTCTACCTTGGTCATTTTTGTTTTAAGGTTTCAAAGCCCAAGAGCTGAATCCAGATGTAGCCTTTTAAGTCATGCCAGCTTGGAGTCAGATTGTTTATGCTTAATGCTTGTCTGTCTCACTTCCCCTGTTCACACAAAGGGAGGGAATGGAGGTCTTCAAAGCTGAAATTACACATAGGTGTCAGGCACAGAGTTGAGACTGAGCTCAGGTCTCTGGAATTTTATTCCAGATTTTTTGAGTCATGTGCTTTTTTATTCATATCTTCATTCAATTCTTCATTCAACAAAGAGTTATGGAACATCTATTTTATACAAAAGAAAGCATCATAATTGAAANAGATTTGAACAGTTAACTGAAGAAACCATGCTCCTAATTGCTTTTACTACAAAAGGAAATTGAGGAAGCAGATATTCAGATGACAAAAGAAAATATCAAGAATTCTTATAGTCTTCTGTCCATGAACTAAATACAAGATTCTTCTCTATTCTTTAAAATAGGACCTAGGGAATTATATCTGATTTCACTTAAATCAGAGAGTCATATTAAAGAAATTCTATGCTGAAACTGGTAAAAAAAATATTTGTTTTTGGATTTTTATTTTTTGCCTTATGAGACTAGTATTTCTGAATTACTGTCTCACTTACTCTCTACTCAGACTGTTACACTGCTTGTCATCCCCTATTATATACTGTATAGCAGCCATGTAATAATAGACCTCATCACACAGCCTGTATACAGGATACCTCAGCCCTCTCTTCATCAGCATGTTCAAGATTATGACTTTATTTCTCAGCACAAACAATATATCATGTGCTAAAAAGAAAAAACAAAGTCATGAGATGTGATCAACAGCCAATGGACCAGAGATATAATTTGGATAACTTATAAATCATCTCAAGCAATATCTGTTCCAAAGGTATGAATTTTTACTTTGCATTTCCTTTGAAAACTTAATAGTATTTTTCCTTTTTTATTATTATAAATGTTATTACAATGATTTGTTAGATGGAATATCCTCCTCCTCATTACTATTATTCTTGTGGAAACACAGGACCCCCTACAGGGCAACCTGCCCTATGTTGTAATATCCAGACAAAGACGGTACTGAAAATATGGAACCCTTACACAAAGTGTTTGCAATAAAAGTAGGAATTCTTTTGGGGAAAAAGAAAAGGCAAGGGACCAGAAAAGACAAATATGGTAATATTCATTGTTCACTTCCTTAAAAATGAATAAAATCTTTAATGTAGTTAGAGATTTAGTGGCAGCAGAGACTCTCTCTTCTCTTTCTTGGCCCAACAGACCCAATTACATGAAAGCCCAACTCTGAGACAGGCAGCTATAACTGAGAACACCAGAGCCACAGTGTAAGGAAGAGGCTAAGTGAGCAACCAAATTGCCTCAGCAAAACACTATTCAAAATTTCTAACAAGTCACAGAAAAATGCAAACAAACTAACCATAGTTAACAGGTTCTCTCCAGATATATAGTTTACATGTTTTTGCTAAGAAGTGAATTAATATCCTTTTTTGTCCTTTATTGAGTAATGAGACATAATCCAAGCAAACTGCTATGAGAATATTGGGGGAAACCACTGAAAAGATTTGCAGGGTTATGTTCAGATCTTTGCAAAAATCTCATTTTCTTTTTCAGATTTGCTTTTCTTCAATGTGAAAAAAGCTAAAGGCAGAGAAAAGTAAGGCAGCTTATGTGAGCTTGTTTGTTTTTTAACCTATTCAACTTTCTATATTAAATCTATTTGGGGAAAGCAATGATTCTTAGGTAGATGCCCCACTGGGGTATTTATAGTGATTCTAAGATAAGGAAGATAAAGCATCCTTCTAAAATGAATAAAGAAAGAAAACAGTACTAACCTGTTCTTAGGAGCCAGAATTCCAAACACAGCATAGATTTGTGGCCCGACCCATAAGACTCAACTTTCCAATTATCAAGGAAAAGAGAATTGGAAAGACATCATTAAGCAAGGTGACTCAAAACCCAATTTCGATAATATAAGAATAAAGGCAGTATCAAGCTGTGGATTAAATGCCCTTTAACATATAACCTAGGCTTAGGAAGACTAGAAAAATTATATGGGGGGCTGGGGTGGGGAGAACGTATCTTAACATTTCTTTAATCCCAAATGTTTGAGTAAAATGTGTCAAGATATTTAAAAAGCAAAACACATAGCCAAAAATTTTGTAACAGATTTTCTTCCTGCAAATACCTGAAGCTAAGAAGAGAAGCCTGAGAAGAAAAAATAGAAATGGAAAAGAGAGAAGGAAAGAAGACAGGGAAAGTAGGGAGGGAGAGAGGAAGGAAAAGAGAAGGAAGAAAACTCAGAGCTCCACTGAGATCCTACCTGGGATTGTGAGAGCAAAGTAATCTTGACACAGCATATTGTTTTTCTCTGTTATCACCACAGATCTGTATTTCAAGCTAGGAACAAGCATATTGTTTCCATTGAATAGGATTACCAAAATTTGTTTCCAGGAAAACTTTAAAACTAGCCCCAAGTTTAAGTCCCCATCGGATAGGTCATAAAGAGCAGCAATCAAATCCAAAGTTTGACGGCTGTTCATGGTGTCATTTGCCGCTTCACATCTGTTTAACTCGGAAGTGACATTCCCAACTGACTATATTTTCAGCAAGTTCCCCATGAAATTACTTCAGTTTTATGTACAGATCACTGTGTACATTTCATATAGAGATGAAATAGATACTTTCAAGCAGTTTCCAATCTGGTATTTTCCCAAATGCAGAAAAAAAGAAAGAAATTGGGGAGAGGGGAAGAAGACAGAAATGATTAAACATCATGTTTTTGAAGAAAATGCGTCAAAAAGTAGAAAGGATTATTTTTAAGCTGTAAAAGTTCTGGACAGATTCTCTTTACAGATGATTATAGCATAAGGTATTATTGTTCTTTTTACAGAAACTGGCTCATTTTTCTCTCTCCTATAGATGTTTTGGCTGTTATGCTCCAGAAGGTCTCAGTTCCACAGCTTCCTTGGCCAGCCAGGGCAGATGCTATAATTCTCTGTTGCTTTTCTGTAGACAAAGGTAGGACTCTCAGCCTTTCACCAACAGATGGGAGGCTCATATTCACTCTCGGGTACAATCATCCTGCCCAACAATGAACTGATTTTTACCCCACTCCAGAGATGAGGCTGGTGGGGTGGAAATTCTAGGTCAGAGGTAAAAGCAAATGTTTCTGGAGACACAGGAGAGGGTGGGGGAGTTTAATCTCAGTCCTCCTGATTTAGAGTCCTGGGGTAAATGCCGCTGTAACAAGGCTCCAAACCAACAACAGGATGACATAAGCTCTTCCATTTCTAACCCAGTTACCCACCAGAACCCAAAGCATCTTGAAGCTCATGATGTATAAATTTAATTTCTCTTTTATGGCTGGAGCAGTATTTTCCATGATTTATAAATCATTTGGTCGGTGATTTCTTTGAAATCTTTGCCTCATTTATGCTCTTGACCTCTTGACCTCCTGATACATTTATTTATGCCAGAGATCTCTCTGCAGTGGTGCAGTTTAATGTCATTTGCCCGAGACTGGGTGGCTGAGAGGCAAAGAAACAAAGACAAACGTTTAAAGAGGTTTGTGACGCAAAACCGTGTGTTTAAAAAGAAGGATAAACAAAGGAAAATGTGAACACTTAAAACATATTATTCCTGCACTATTGATTTATTGCAGGAACCTTCTATTTATTGAATACTTTATGGGTATCTGATTATATGGCAGTTGATGGGGCAATGAGAGAATACTGATCCTCACAGGAAAAAATATTTGCTGTAAATGTCATGACATGCCTTGTCTATAATATGATTCTTTCCAGATGGTTATTTTTCAAGTTTCAGAAATGGAAAAATATGCCTTAAGACAAGTATACATAAAAATGATGTCTTTCTCCTTTGTCTCTTTTTGATTTTCATTTATTAATACTCTGCTGTTTACCATGAAGCAGTGTGCTGAAGAAATCTGGTCAGAATGACATCTGATTAATTGGGCAGGGCACTTCCTACATAGCTCTTTGCTGATAACCCAGCTGTCCAAGAACCATTTCATTATAAGAGATGCAGAGGCAGGCGACAGTCACAAAACCACTGGGAAGCTGGGTCTGTTCTAACAGATTGGCACAATTTGTATCACTGATGCTCAGAACCTACAGGGCTTGCATAGCCCAAAGCCAAGGACAGGGTTTGTCTCTTGGGACAGCCTCTATTTCTCTATGCCACTTACTCACTATTGAAATGTTGTGAAGAAAACAGCTTCTCTTTAACACTCCCAATCATTTACCTGATGCAGAATTAGTTATTATGGTTTATATATACATATATGTGTGTATGTATGTGTGTGTGTATATATATATATACACACACACACATATATATAGTGAGACTCACATGCTAGCACACACACAAACACATAAATATTGTCTTAAAGGTATATTCTAGAGGTGAAATATTGTTAGCTGTTACAGCTAAAGTTAACGATGCACTAACATTGAACAACTGATTTTCTATGCTTTAGAAGGCTAAGTGTTTTACTTAGCTCCTCTTGCTGCTCTGTTTTACCAAGAAAGTATGTAACTTGCACGTTCAAATTACATAAATTCAACTACTGTGTACTAGCTCAGTGGAAAAAATAGTGAAAGGAAGAGAAAGAGCGGTGTAAACTGTGTGTGCGATTTGCCTTCATTCACTCAAGACACACATATCACAGGGAGTGTGAATCAGGCAACCTGAATTGGTGGTTTTGTTTCCCTCTTGCTTCTCACATCATGAGCCTCTTGAGGCACAGGGCGTGATTCAAGGATAAAGCTGACTACATTGTTTTGTGGGTTTTTTTTATCACCATACATGCTGATGCTACATAGAACGGGGTTAATTGCAGCCCATGTCACAGCTAGGAATCCTATGTGAACAAGCAGAGTGAAAAGTACAAAGACACATCAAATAACAAATCAAAGAGAAGAATGTCCAAAGGCAAAAAAACAGGTACCAAATAAGAATCAAGCTTAGTTCAAGCAACCAAAAACACAAAGGTCAAAGTCAGTAAAAGGTGACAAAATGCTAGCACCAGTTATTTCAGGGATGGCTATTTACTTCTTAATATAGTTCTTCATTTTACAACTTGTCTGCAAGAAGCATAGGTCAGTTTTATGATGAGAAGGGAACAAACTATTAAGACACTAATGGAAATGAAAGTGCCTACAAAAGAGAAAGAGAGATAGCATAACGCAGCCTAAATCTGGAGAGTCCAAGGGCTGGGAGGTCACCAGAACAGGCACTGGGAAGCTCAAGTTCATTTTCTCCCGCTTCTCAGTGTGATCCTCACTCAGAACACAGGGTCCAGAGTCAGAGAGGCCTGAGGTCAAATTTTGACTCAGCCACCATTAGCTTGTGATCTTGAACAAGTCATTGGACATCTCTGAGAAATGGTGTGCTGGTAAACATTGCCCAGCCAGCTCTGGCTAGAAGGAATGTAATTTGCAGCATCTGCCAATTTCTACAAATGCAAACTCCCAATGGTTTCAATTTCAAGCTCAGTCTGTGGGCAACCAGATCGCAAAATTCCTAACAATTTAACAAAGGATTCTCCCACACGGGTATAATAAGACAGCTCAGCACACCATGGTCTCTGAGCCTCAGTATCCTCCTCTACAGAATGGGGATGTTAACAATACTTGAGTCCCCCTGCCCCTACCAAAAAACCCAAGTCCCTATTCATAGGTAGGTCTATTGTGACAGTTGAAGGATCAATGCATGTAAGATGCTCAACAGAGTGTCAGGCTCAAGATGAGCATTTAAATGTGCATTTAAAAACACCACAGACACAAGTACTTGCTCATATATGCATAAATTACCTCTGGAAAAATTACTCAAGAAACTGGTAAATAACCATCTCTGAAGAGCAACAGGAAGGAACATTTTGATGTTTGATACTTTTTTTTTTAACTTTGGTACCTTTTAATTTCGGAGAAGGCAATGGCACCCCACTCCAGTACTCTTTGCCTGGAAAATCCCATGGACAGAGGAGCCTGGTAGGCTGCCGTCCATGGGGTCGCTAAAAGTCGGACACGACTGAGTGACTTCACTTTCACTTTTCACTTTCATGCATTGGAGAAGGAAATGGCAACCCACTCCAGTGTTCTTGCCTGGAGAATCTGATGTATGGTGGAGCCTAGTGGGCTGCCATCTTTAATTTAGATACAGAACATGTCTTTCGTACGCTAAAAAATAAGTAGGACTTAAATCATTTTACAAAAATAAGAATTAGGTGATTTTAGCTCTCAGGACTGGCTGCCTTCACCAACCAACGTGCTCTCCTGTTGAAACCAACAAAACTGCACAAATGGGCTCAGTGTAAACTAAAACACAAGAAACTCCACCTGGGACATGAAAAAAATCAATTCGTAGGTTTATGTGAAAGATTACATTGCAGATGACACACCTCCAATTTTTACATTGGACGTTAGTTGATGGAGTTAATGTCAGATATTAATCCCTTGTTGAACAGGGACTTGGTTTGTCGATGGTGATCACATAATCATATCACTATGTAGTCTTGATTTATTACCAAAAATCTTATAACTATAGAAATTAAATAATGGAAATACTTCTCTAGAATTTCCTCTTTTCTCTTTTTCTCCCATTTACCATCCTTTCTTTTCTACTGTTTACCAAATGTGTTTGCCTGCCCAGGTCTCCAAGCCTTACCAACTTGACTGCTAGATCTTTGGGGATACTGTCCTTGCAAAATTCCATCCCATTTTTCATCTAGGAGAATAGGGGATGGACAGAGGTTGGAAAGGGGAGGTGGCAGTTACATTACTTTTGCTGCAGCCTGCCTCTGCTGCAGTTCTAAGGACCAAAGTCTGGGGTCCATCACCCAGGCCTCAGAGGGAGAGCAAATTGAACCTCTTCTTGTCTGGAACCCCCAAAGTGAAAGAAGATTTTCTCTTGATTCTCCACAGCAGTAGTGAAACGAGGCTCTAACTTCTAATAAGACTTTACTTACAATTCAAGAACAGAAGGGAACTTTTGAGTCAGCCAAAAAATTTCTTTGGGTTTTTCCATAAGATGTTACAGAATCTTAAGGCAATACCAATCTAAAGGCAATATCATTCCTTCCCAGAGCAAGCCCTACCCTCACGCACAAGAATGTGGCCCCACTCTTTGGTCCCAGTACAAACTTAATATAAGAAAGTAATAATCCAGAATCAGGGCACTTCTCAAAATCTGGATGACCAGATCTAATAGATCACTGAAAGCCCAGTCCAACCCAAAACCCTAGGTCAGCCTGATACTCCCCACATGAGATAAAAACTGTGTCTTATCCTTATCCTTCTGGAAATCACTTCCCTGGAAGACAAAAGCTCAAATAATAAACTACAGACCACCCCAGACACAGGTGACCAGAGATAGGCCACAGTGCAGTCTCAGCCCACACGGATAAAAGAAACGCAGGATGCTCCGCTCACACGCAGGCAACAAAAGAACACGACCACACAGGGCATTTGGTTTCTCAGTCAAAGGTGTCTCAATGAGTTCACAAGCCTCCCAAATAATAGCCAGCTTCTTGCTTTACATTTCAGTAACATAAAGACAATTCAGTCATTTTTCTAGAACAAAGAACTAGTCTGACCCAGAGAAGTTCAGAGGGCTGATTTCCTTACGAGACAGAAAATCTTTGCAGCTCTTAGAAGACAGGATTTGTTTCAGCTTCTCCTCGTAAATGTTTCAAAATCTTCAGACACATTTTCAGTTAGGTCATCTTGTTACACTCATATAAGTTTGACATGGCTATGATCATATTGTGGATAAAATATTATATTTGACCTTTCTTTGCTTAACATAATACATGTGAATTTTCACATCTCATCTATGTTGCTTAGAATTAGATTGTTGAATGTTGTAACAATAGTGATATCCATCCAACCTGGAGAAAACAGGCTCTCCAAGTGGAAAAGGTGGGAAGCCAGTGCAAATTTAGACAAACTCTGTAAGTGTATCATTTATTTCCAGAGCTAGTCTCCTCCCTTCTGAAACTCCCTGTTAACAGGAACCTTTATCTCTAGCACTTGGCACAATGCCCAGGGAAAGCAGGTATTTAGTAAGTCTGTTGGATAAATGAACAATTGAATAAATAAGTGAATGAATGCTGTTTTCCTCTGCAAGGACCTCTCTAACTTGTCTCCACTGCAGTATCTCATGCCCTGGACCCACCAAAGCATTCCTTTTTATCAATATAGCCCCGTTCTGTACCCCCCTGCAATTTTAAGTTATTGCCCAATAAAAGCAAAACTTACAACTTCCTCATCTTAGGAAACACATTGGATCCCAAAGAAGATCCTTCACGAACTAGGCCAATGCCCGTTAAAGAACCAATGGCTTACCTGAGCTGGGAAATCAGGGCTAGCCATGTGTTACAAAGCTGTTCCAGATCTGTGCTTTCTGTTTTCTGTTCTTTATGCTCTTGTTCAATATTCCTCTGGTTTCTCAGGAGACATGTTCTCCCAAAATAGAGAGGGGAATAAAAAGCCTCACCAGAAGCCTCAAAAGAATGTGCCTTAAAAATGCAGGGTTCAATGCTATATTTGAAATGGATAACAGACAAGGACCTACTGTATAGCACAGGGAACTCTGCTCAATGTTATGTGGCAGCCTGGATGGGACAGGAGTTCGGGGGAGAATGGATACACATATATGTATTGCTGAATTCCTTTGCTGTCCACCTGAAACTATCACAACATTGTTAACTGGCTACTCTCCAATATAAAATAAAAAGTTTCTCCAAAATTGCAGTGGTTAGAGGCATAAACTCTGATGCCCAAAAGACTTTGATTCAATTTCTAGAGAGTGAATCTCACGGTCCTCATCTGTGAAATAGGAGTAAATAAGATAATATGTGCAAAGTGCAAGTACTGCCTGACATGTAATAAGAATCCAATACATGTTAGCTTTTATTTTTTAATAATAATGTAAGCCAAAGCAGCAAATTAGAGACAATGTTTTCAGTATTAAAGTAGTGGAGAAGCTTTTTAGAGAACAGACACAGCATCTGCTACAGTTCAAACTGCAGAATTTATATCACCAATATTAACTATACACATCCAACCAACATTCTTCCCCTCTCCCATCCCTGCAATGTCTATGATAGACATCACTAATCAAATCCAGATTTGACCTCAGTCATCTCAAAGCTGACTCTATCAATCAATATTGTCACAGGAAAGAAAATCTATTTGCCACTCCATACTTAGTTGGCCCCCTCCCTTGCTTGTGCTAACATCAGTCCAAAGAAGAACACTCTTTAATTAAACAGTTGGATAAAATTTTCTTTAAAGTAAGGCATCAGGCTAAATTACTCAGTTGTAAGCCTCTATTTAATCTTAGGGTATAAAGTCACTGAGTACCAACGCAGAACTAACAAACTCATGTTTTTATCCTCAAGGAAGAGCTTTAATCCCCTACACTGAAGAGAATTTTTAATGAATAAATGTTGGATTTCACACAGTTTCAAACCTTGAAACTGAAATGTATAAATGTATCCCTCTTAACACTAATTCCCTTTGTTTTCCTTTCTCTTCACTGTTTTTCTAGACATTTTCTTTGATCATTAGCTAACTTCCCAAATGAAGTCTAAGTTTCAGGAATTGTGTATGACTTCTAATGTTGGACAAAGCCCATTTGAGAACCAGCTGACACTTTATTAGACTATTCACTGTCCCAATATGAGGAGTAAGTGAAATAATATGTCAATTGTTCTTTAACAATAACAATAGCAAACTAGCTCAAATTACAGAAGAATAAGTATTTTAAGGGACTCTTTTATTGATATAACTCTTTTGAGGTCATAACTCAAGGTCTTTTCCTCAGGTTATAAAGGAACCATTTAGATGAGCTTGTGTTTTCTTTCTCAATTTTATGCCAAATAAATATCTGGCCCTAAGGCAAGACAGCAAAGGACAAGATGATAAACACAGTTTTCAGAATTCTCTTTAAGAACTGCCATCTTACCTCTGGATCCCAGCATGCCAAGGCATGTGTTGGTACATCACAGCTGTGTTTACACAAGGAAAGTGAACTGGGAAGTTATACATCCAGCTAGTGAAACTGATCCAAACTGGCTAATTGGGGTCCCTAACTTATCTTTCTTCACTAATGTTTATTTTGGGGGAGTCTGAAAACTCCTGAAAACTGCTGTAATTATATTATCCCTATAAACATAGCCGAGGTGACCTGTTTCAGCCATGCTTTAAGACTAATCAGTTTATTTCATACCAACAGCAAGGATTATGAGAGAATCCTGATTAATCAAATCTGGAGTGGGAATTTCTAATTTCATTTGAACAAATAAATCAAATTCAAACCAGTGGTTCAGATAAGGGGCTTCAGAGTGAGTGAGACCAGAATTCAAATCCTATGGGATTGTAGACAATTTACTCTGGCACTCTAATCCCCAGTTCTTCATATATATGATATGGATGTTAGAGCTCTACCTTGTAGGATGGTTGGGAAAACTAAATGAGATAATGCATCAATCACTGAGTGCCTGATATGATACTGAATCAATAGCAGTGAGAACTGGTGACTGTTTTTATCTTCTCTCTTATCACCTCAGTTTCTTTCATTACGTAAGAAGATACTCATGCAAAGTTCAAACTAGCTATAACAGACATCTGGGCAGAGTTCAGTTCTTGGGACAGTGTGATTTCTTATATGGAGCTCTGGGTATTTTCTTTTTTCAACAAAAAAATTAAAATGCTCAAACACTTCCAGACTATGCTATAGTGTATCTGCTGCATCCTGCCATCACTTGTGAACCATGGAACATGCATTCTGAATATAAAACCGGGAAGAACTATGCTGGCTTTGATGAATGCAGTCCTGTGCTTTACCCACCCCATGTAACAGGCCAACAAATCATGCTCCTTCTCCCCTTCTGTGCTTTGTACAGCCCCAGGAGGACTGCACCATCGTCAGCTGAAAATCCCCAGAGTGGCTGGCTGGGAAGCAAGGAGAATGGCTCAGCAAGGAATAGCAAAAATATTGATTGGAGGGCCACCTCTCTAATTAAGGGAACACTAGGTTTGTGATTCTGAGGAGCTTACAGTACCAATTTCCCAAATCAACTTGACATACTTGCTTTTCTAGCTGATGTCCCCTGAGGTTCTACCAAAGGCTTTCTAGTCAGTGTAAGAGAAACAAGCCCTGCAATGGCACCAGGGAAGCTTTTCATTTGATTTCCAAGGGTGGACAGTACATACTGAGACCAAATGCTTCAAATTAATGCTCCTAAGACCCAGGCAGCGCAAGCTAGAGTGAAGGGAGAACACCAAGGTCTACCTATGATGGGTCTCTACTTTGCCAACTGTCCTACTCGACCAAGACCACCACCTTCTGAATGGAAAGAAAAATGAGATGATTACAATCTAAGTCACAGGGCAAGCAAGATTCCATAGGGGCTCACGGCATAGTCTCTGAAGTCCAAGAGTCGCGTGTTACACTACTAAGAAGTTCCTTAAACTCTCTACTGTCCACTGTCCTCATGTGCTAAGCAAGGATATAATAATACTGTCTGCTTAAAATTGGGTTATTGAGACTTGAATGATGCAATTCATTAAAATGTTTATATGATTGCTTAGTAAATGCTGAGTGTTTAAAATATGTTAGCTGATAAGTAACTCACATTCAGCAAGAGGTTAAAAGTTCTCTATTGAGATGAATCATGAGCTTAGTCTAGCTAAATGGAGAGAATTAAATGGCTGAAGAAGTAGCAGTGAGGTTTTTTGCCCTGAAATTATATAATATTAGGGCCAGGTGGTGGGCTTCCCTGGCAGCTCATTGGTAAAGAATTAGTGTGCTAATACAGGAGACATGGATTCAATCCTTGGGTCAGCAGATCTCCTGGAGAAGCAACCGACTTCAGTCTTCTGCCTGGGAAATCCCATGGACAGAAGAGCCTGGCAGGCTACCGTCCCTGGGATCACAAAAGAGTCAGACACAACTTAGAAACTAGACAACAATGGCCAGGAGTATGAAAATACAGACTACAGCCATTCTTTCAGGTAAGAGCTCAGGGATTATATGTGAGCAAGTAATAATGTTAGGTGGAAATCAAAGTAACATTTTTAGCACAGGTGTTGGCTCTAAACCTCAGTGCAAAGAGTTTTAGTGGACTGGACAGAACCATATGGAATACTGTTTTTGCCTAGGTAGACAATCAATCGATCACACCTGCTAGCTCCAAAATGAATAAACCCAAACATCCACAGACTACAAATGAGCATGCTACAGCACTTGGCATCAAACTGCCCCGGCTGTGGTCCATGCAGTAGCTGTAGACCTAACTGCCACATGAGAAAAGAAAGAGCAAAGAGATAGCTCAGCTTGCTCCTGAGGTAAGGATCCTGGCCATGCCGCGACTTAAGCTGCATGGAAGGAAGAAACAGAAAAGAGGAAAGGTAAATGGGAGAGACAGAGAGAAGCAAATACAGACACCAATCATTTGACGAGGTACTTCTGATCCCAGGAAGAGAGTTATCCGGAAATTGAGAGACAGAGAATTCCTCCACTAGTACATGACCTTGCCTACATCAGCACATACATTACATAATGACTCGACTCCACACTAACATTTTCGGTCCAGTCATTGTGCTTGAGTGCTTGATCTTCACCAAGCCTTACCAGAGGGAAGATTAAAAAAAAAATGGGACTGAACATATTCAGTGTCAGGGAGACGGAATAAAGAATTCACTGGAATAGAAGCAAAAGAAAAATCAGTGTGATTCCACTTCACATTTGCTTCTTACTCTTTCAAGCCAAATACACAAAATCAGTTTCTCAAAGTTGGCACTATTGATGTTTTGTTGTGTGGGGCTGTCCTGTCCATTGTAGGATGTTTAGCAACATCCCTGATCTCTGCCGACGTGCCAATGGAACCCCTACACCTTGCCCCAGCTGTGACAACCAAGATGTCTCCAGACATTGTTGAATGTTTCCTCAGGGGCAAAATCACCAACAGGTTGAGAATCACTGCACTAGATTATACTGTTATGAAAATCACCAAATCACAACCAGTGATCTTTATTTCTTGCTTCCACTACAAGCTGGTCATAGTAGGCTGACGACTCAGCTCCAGTATCAGACCAATTGAGGAGCCACCATCTGAAGCATTGTTATTAAGCATGACACAAAAACACAGACTTTTGTAAGCCAAAGCAAATCACACGACCATACGTAACCGTAAGGATCAGAGAAATGCCATTCCATTTGCTTGTAAGTAGAAATATTTCGTGAACAGATTAATGTCAACCTTGCCTGGAAAATCCCATGGACGGAGGAGCCTGGTAGGCTGCAGTCCATGGGGTCGCCAAGAGTCGGACATAACTGAGTGGCTTCACTTTCACTTTTCACTTTCATGCATTGGAGAAGGAAATGGCAACCCACTCAGGTGTTCTTGCCTGGAGAATCCCAGGGACAGCGGAGCCTGGTGGGCTGCCGTCTATGGGTCGCACAGAGTCGGACACGACTGAAGTGACTTAGCAGCAGTAGCTGCAGCAGCAGCAACAGTTAGCATTTGAAAAAGTTCAAAGTTTCCTCCTCCATAATTTTTTAATCTTTACTAGTTTCTTGCTTTTTATTTTTATTGGTATTGCTTTTCCAGCTTAGGATGTTTGCTTACTAATTTAGCCTTTCTTCTTTTCTATTATACAGCTTTGAATTTTCCTCTAGCACTTCCTTTCTTATATCCCACAAATTTTAATATGTCACGTTTTATTTATTCTTCAGATTCAAGAATTTCCTAATTTCCACTATAATTTGCTTTGGATGCATGAGTTATTTAGAATTATTATCATTTCTTTTAGCTTCTCTAAAAATAAGGTACTTTGTAGGGGATTCAGTTTGTAATCTCTTACTATGGGAAGAGAATAGTGTGTATATGCAATCAGTATTCATATGATGCTCTTTTTTTAATGCTGATTTTTAAAATTTGTTCAGAGTTGCTTTATAGCCAAGTAAAGAGTCAATTTTTGTTAACTGTTATATAATCCTTAAAACTGAGGGTCTTCTCACTGTTAGGCAAATGTTATTATATATGATACTTAGATCAATGTTGTTTTACTTAAATATTCTTACTAATATTTTAACTGTTTGAGCAGTCAGTTTTTCAGAAACAGAGGTTATGTTAAAGTTTACAATGTTCATTTGTCAATTTCTCTTTGCAATTCTTGCAGTTTTTATTTTATATAATTTGAAGGTGTACACAAATTTTAAAATATTACCTATCTCTGAGGAGTTGAAATATTTTCATCCAAATGGGAACCCTCTTTATCTTCAGTCATGCTTTTGCCTTAAAAATCTACTTTGCTTGTTATTAATTAGCACAGCTACACAATCTTTTCTTTTAGTTGCCTGGTATATCTTTTTCTATTCTTTTATTTTCAACCTATGTCCTATTTATTTTATTTTTCATTTTGTTTCCCTCAGAAGAGTTTAAGTTTTTTAATTAAAGTACAATGTTGTGCTAGTTTCTGGCATACAGCAAAATAATTCAGATTATATATATATATATTCTTAGAAATATATATATATTTCATATACATTTTTCCCTATTATTTTCCATTATGGTTTACTATAGGATACTAAATATACTTCCTTGTGCTAAACAATAGGATCTTGTTTTTTATTTATTCTACATATACTAGTTTGCATTTGCTAATCCCAAACGCCCGATCCATCCCTTCCCCCTCACTCCCCCACACCACACTGACCACCACAGATCTGTTCTTTAGGTTTGTGTGTCCTCATAATTTTAGACTAGTCTCTTAAACAACATAAAACTGGGTTTTGCTTTCTTCTTAGTGCTATTTTTCTTTAATCAAATCCTAAAACATTTGTATTTTAAATACATCATTTTTCCTATTTATAATTAAACTACAGTTACATTTCTATTATTTCTACCATCTTACTGTGTACTATTTGTCCAGTTTGCATTTGTGTGGGTTTCCTTTCTTGCTTTCTTTTGCAGTGCGCGTTTATTTCATTCTATGTTTTTTTTTTTTCTGAGATTATTTCCCTCCCTTCTAAAGTTTATCCCTTAGACATGATTTTGTTAAAAATTGTTGGTAGCTTATGAACACTGTTTTTATTTGTCTGCAAGTTTCCTTTTTTCAACTATTTTTGAAAGATGCATTAATTGGATATACTATTCTAGGTTGACCAATTTCCTCCTCTGATTTTTGAAGCAATCATTCTGGATTCCATTGCTGCTACTGAAATTCAGTTCTCATTGTTTAATTATCTTCTGCTTGCAATTAAATGTATAGGTAAACTAGGGGAAGGAAATTTTTCTGTTTTGAAATTTTCTTCAGTTTGCTATTTATGAGGCTTTGTTCATAAATTTGTTTTGTCCTGTTTGATATGATTTTAATCTGAGAATTCATGTCTTTCATTAACTCTAGAAATTTATCAGTTATTATCTCCTCAAATATTGCCTCCTCTTCTATTCTCTTCTTCCATAACTGTTTAGACAGTTTAGAGTCTTTTACTTTATCTTCCATGCTTCCTTGATAGCTCATTTGGTAAAGAATCCACCTGCAATGCAGGAGACTCCAGTTTTACTCCTGGGTTGGGAAGATCTGCTGGAGAAGGGATAGGCTACCCATTCCAGTATTCTTGGGTTTCTCCTATGGCTCAGCTGGTAAAGAATCCACCTGCAATGAGGGAGACCTGGGTTTGATCCCTGGATTGGGAAGATCCCCTGGAGAAGGGAAAGGCTACCCATTCCAGTATTCAGGCCAGGAGAACTCCATGAACTGTATTCCATGGTGTTGCAAAGAGTCAGACACGACCGAGCAACTTTCACTTCACTTCACTCTATCCTCCATAGCTCCTAACATTTTCTATTTGTTTGTTTCTCTGTGTTGCAATCTGTAATTTCCTCTGATTTATCTTCCAATCTAATAATTTCCTTTTTAATTGTATATAATCTGCAATGTCCACTGACTCAATGGACATGAGTTTGAGTAAGCTCTGGGAGTTGGTGATGGACAGGCAAGCCTGGTGTGCTGCAGTCCTTGGGGTCTCAAAGAGTTGGACATGACTGAGCAACAGAACTGAACTGAATCTGCAATATGATCCATCTATTTTATCTCAATAACACTATTTTTTAAATTTTATATGCTGTCTTTTTAAAATCTGCCCAAGAGTTTTATTGATTCTTATTTATTACTCTCAGCATAATTCTCTCATGCAAGGTCAGTATAAAGAGCACCCAAAAGGAAAAAATCTCATAACAATAGCAGTCAAGACTTGATGATGCTACTAACATAAATAACTTCAATGCAAATTTCTCCCTTAGTTCAAATTTAGAGAATAAAAGAGGTTGTCTCTTATAATGCTATCTTTTATTGGATAACAAGAGTATGCAGATATTTTCCTTTTGCCCTAATAGCTCAAAAACTTGGAACTTATATTTATGCCCAACTGCAACAGATTTCCTCAGCCTAACTTTTTTGATTCAATCGTTCCTTTTTCCATCCTTCCTTAAAAAGAAAAGCTAATATCCATGTACTCATTTCTATTTTAATATGTATTCTCTATTACGAGCATACTCAGATCCTTGAGGTAGTATGTGAGGTATAATCATAATAACAAATGTCCTGAGGCTTCAGTTTCATCATTGGTCAAATGATATTTACAGTTTTAAAATTTTTAATAGTGTGGCATAAAGAAAAATAGAACTTCCAGCAAAACATAGCTGAAAACTCATGATATTTCCTCCAAATGAAGTCTTTCAATCCAGAGAACATCTTAAGATACCAATATACTTTAAGTTTATTTGGAGGAATCATTAAAATAATAAAATGATCATTAAAATAATATTGTTAGATAGTGATAGCTAACTGATACAATTATAATCACTATTATTTCATTTCATTTGAGTCTCTTGCCAACCTTGAGATAAGCAGGATGGATAATATCCCTCATTTATCAGGGAAGAAAATAGGCCACATCACTTCTCTATCACAATGGACTCTCAAACGTGACATGTGAAATGATTAATATGGATGTGAAAACATTACACATATTGTATTTATTTTTGCCTAAAAAAGCAAATAAGTGGCACCTTACCAATATTCAGCAAGAAAGTAATATATATAATTTATAACAACTGTGCGCAGAGATGCACACTCAAAAATATTTTATTGATAGTGATGTGACATTAAAAAGTTTAATGACATTAAGTTTATAAGCAATTTCCCTAAGCAATATAGTAGAAGGTACAAGATTAGAATACAGATCTATGAATATGTATCCCTACCTGGACTATAGGACATCCAAACCCAAGAAAAGGAAGAATTGAGGAAAAGTTTTAAATGAACAGGAGATTTACTACAACAAATAATAGAAGTTCCAAAGACTGCCTTCCTTTGAGAAATTAAGCATGATAGTTAAAAGTTCAAATTATATAGTTTTCTAAACTAGAAATAAAATATCTCACTGTGGAAGGAATGCATTTTTAAAAAAGCAGAATAGATTAATTTAAATTATACCCTAGTGGACATTTCATAATTAGGTTTATATATGACTGCATCTGGAAAACATCATTCTTCTCAATAGGAAAATTATGCAATATGTATTATATTCTGGAAGTATCACATAAAATTACTTTAATTCTCTCATCAGCATGTAGGTCCCAATTTGCTATAAGAATAATTGCGAAACAATCCTATCATATATACTTTGTGGAATTAAAAAAAAAACTTGAGTCTCAAAATTCCACATATAACCAATATGAATAAAAAAGTATTTTTTTGGAATTCATAGATAAGAACTTTAACTGGGTTTAATGTCGACAATGTAAATGTATTGGAATCCAGGTCTGTGATCAGCTGACCAGGCATTCTTACATGGCTGTTTATCAGGAATTAAGAAGATTACATGGGTTAACACATATCAGACTTTCAGAAAACCGTCCATCCCTTTGGTCTTTGCACATGCACACACCAGTAGCTCCAGGTAGGACACACTGTCACTGTCAGCCCAGGTGCCTCAGAACTGATGATCATCTAAGTCAATCCTCCTAGAATCTCTAATTTTACAGGTGAAGAAACAAGCTTAGCGGAAATAATGAACACTTACAGGTCTTTGCTCTTTCCATTTATTAGGCCGCCCTCAACTATCATTCCAGGACAATGTAATTTTCTCTCAGAGCTAATGTGGTTCTTAGAAGGAACTTCCCAGACACTTTGGGGTCCTCTCCCTTCTTCTAGATTCTAAGTTTGCTCAGTTTATAACCAAAGGGGTCACAAGCCTGAAGCCCAAATATGTAACTCCTGGTTGAGGTCCCCTTGCTCACACATACATAAACCCACATGGTTTTACAAAAGCCCTTTAAAGCTTTGCTTTGCAACCTTTTCACCTTCAATAAGTGTAACACATACACATCATTTATACACATTGTGAAAGGCAGGCAAAATAAACCCTCTTTCAGAGTTCCGCTCAGCCTGGGCTTTCCTTTAGTACAACAGCTCTCAACTAGGGTGATTTTCCTCCAAGGAGACATTGGCAGTATCTTGAGACATCTTGATTGTTACAAATGGCAAGGAGAGGGTGTGCTACTGGCTTTTAGTGGGTAGAGGTTAAGGGTGCCGCTATTATGTACAAGACAGCCTCCTACAACAAAGAATTATCTGACTCAAAATGCCAATATTGTCATAGTTAAGAAACCCTGATCTAGTAACTGGAAAACTAAGGTGCCTCCTATAATAGCACAGACATTTCCTGGCTGACCCAAGGCAAGCTTCTTTGACTCCAGCAGCCTCTTTTGGATTTGTCAATAAAATGAGGGTAATAATAGAACACTAACTGGATACAACAAGACAATCTATGTTAAACCTTCAATATGGTGCCTGTTTTGCAATCAGCAATTGATTAATTCACTCAGTAAACATTTATTGAGCCCAAGATGCTATGGACATAGAGGTTTGTGAAAACACTGTTTCTGTGCCCAGAGAGCTACAGTCTAGATAGGAGATATTAATCAGAGTCATATGAACAATAAAAATTAGCTATTGTTATTGTTATTATTAATAAGAGAATTCTCTGGATTTCCCAATCTTCTACTTCTAATCCTTGCTGTGATTTTCCCATTACAACCCAAGAAGGGCTAATACCAAAGATAAGTGGGCTAACACTCTTCCATGCCCACACAGGGACAGAAGAGCAGGAAAGCTCTTTGCTCATCTGTCAGCTCATCGACCTCTGAGAGAAGCTGCCCTCAAGTTCTAATTGCCTGCTGCAAACTCCACAGTGTCTGGGGAGGGGGGCACGTGATCCATGGACAGCACTGCCATCACGCTGCGTTGCTATAGTAAGGATGCCCCTTATTGATCAGACTAGCCTGGAGTCATGTAACTCCCTAGGCTGCCACTGGGCTCCCCGAGGGGCAGTTGGCGGCAGCAGCAGCATCTCTCTGGACCAAGAGTGACCCCCAGCTCTGCCCTCTCTCCCACCCTGGACACATGAAGGCTGCCCACAAAACACCTAATGCTTCTTTGTAGTGTCTTGTCATTCACACACTAATTTGAAGTCACAGATCAAAACTGGATAGACACACCAGGGAAAAGAGATTTGAAGATTCTCTGCCTTCCCTAAAGCAACACTACAGCTCTGCATCAGCAGCCAGCAAACCCATTGTTTTCCCCAGAGAATCTCTCTCCTACCCTTTAATTTCACCACTTTCTAGAGTCCTTCCATCTTGCCAACATTTTTATTATAGGAAGTTTGACACTGAATCTTAGCAGAAGTGCAATATGCCTGCTACCGATTAGAAAGCCAGTGTCCTGAGAGGTTAACAGACATATTCAGAGGTCATAATACTGGTTAATACAGCACAACAAAGAGAGAGGTTCAGGTTTTTGCTTCTTTCCACCATCCTGAGAGAATGAGGCACCCAGAAGGTGTTCCCACATAGGCTTTCTTTTTCTTTAGCTTTCTGAAAGACAAGTTTAATTGCTTCTTCATATATCTGCCTAGAAATATAGGTGAGAAGCCATTATTTCTAAAAAATAAGATATTAAAATTTTCTTGCATCCTCCAGAACTTCAAATGTCACTGAATATTCACATTTATTTACTGAATACCCACCCCCATCGCCTCCCCCCCTGCCACCACCATTCACACATGTCAGTGATCTGTGAACTCACTATGGGTCCTTGTTGGTGAGAAAGCTCAAGTAAAGTAGTCAGATGACTAAATGAAACTCATACATTAAGTCAACAGCAAGGCCAGAATTTAGGGTTCTAGTTAACGGCAAAATCATTTAAACCAAAGAAGGAAAATACACAGAAATTATCTTTCAGCTCTTTATTTTTGTGATGCCAGTGCCAGGCAACACTAATCAATCACAGTACTCTTTTTATTGGAAACTTTGATTCAGTCTCAATCACAGTACTCTTTTTATTGGAAACTTGGATTCAGTCTCAGAATTCTTAAGATGATAATCCAAACAGTTATTACTCATCAAGTTCAACATGTACTGATTCAGAAAGGCCTCTTCTAGCAGGATACAGTTCAGAGGGGATTTAAGGATGAGACAAAGACAGACATGTAAAGCTTCGGGGGAAGAGCATTCTAGGCGGAAGGAACAGCATATGAAAAGTGCCAGATATGAAATGATATTGACATATCCAAGGAACTGGAAAAGATAGTTGTGGTTGCATTGCAGTGAGCAAAGAGGAGTAGAAGGAGATAAAGATGGGTTATGTGGGAGTTCAGGGGATTGTCCCCAAAGGACAGTGGCCTCCTAACACTTGAGTGTTAGTTAATTTAGTGTGACTTCATTTGATAGGTAAGGTTAATACCAAGAAGACAAAGTTTCTGCACAGCAAAGGAAACCATAAACAAAATGAAAAGACACCCACATAATGGGAGAAAACATTTGCAAATGAAGCAACCAATAAGGGATTCATTCTCCAAAATACACAAACAACTCATGCAATTCTATGTCAAAAAAAAAAAATCCAATCAAAAAATGAGCAGAAGATCTAAATAAACATTTCTCCAAAGAATACACACAGATGGTCAAAAAGCACATGAAAAGATGTTCAACATCACTAATGATCAGAGAAATGCCAGCCAGAATGGCTATCATCAAAATATCTACAAAAACAGTAAGTCCTGCAGAGGGTATGGAGAAAAGGAAACCCTCCTACACTATGGTGGGAAGGTAAATTGATATAGCCATCTATGGAGAACAATATGGAAGTTCCTTTAAAAACTAAAACTAGACATACCATATGATGCAGCCATTCCACTCCTGGGCATACAGCCAGAGAAAAGCATAATCAGAAAGGATATGTGCATCCCAATGTTCATTGCAGCACTATTTACAATAGCTAGGACACAGGAGTGACCTAAATGTCCATCAACAGGGGAATGGATGAAGAAAATGTGATAGATACAATGAAATATTACTCAGCCATAAAAAAGAATGGAAAGTCATTTGAAGTAACATGAATGGACCTAGAGATTATCACACTAAGTGAAGTAAGCCAGAGTAAACAAATATCACTCATATGTGAAACCTAATTTTTAAAAGAATGAAACAAATGAACTTATTTACAAGATTGAAACAGACTTACAGATATGGAAAACAAACTTATGGTTACCAAAGGGGAATCGTGGGGGAATGGATAAATCAAGAGCTTGGAATGAACATATACATACTACTATATATAAGATTATATATAGATAGCCAACAAGGACCTACAATATAGTACAGGGAATTCTATTCAATACTCTGCGATAACCTATATAAGAAAAGAAGTCTAAAAAAGAATGAATATATGTATAACTGAATCACTGTGCCATACACTCTAATCAACTACACTCTAACAAACTTAAATAAAGAAACATTGGTATAAGAGGGAAAAAGACAAAAAAGATCCCCAAAGAATAGTTTTGTATAGAGGACCTAAATACGAAAAAATAAACAGAAACATTGGGTATCTTGGTAGAAAGTAAGAAATCACTGTCAGCTCAGCTCTGTGAGGGTACTGCCAAACTACATGAGTCTGGATTCAATCAGAAGCAGGACCACTAGGAGGCAGATGTATGTGTATATGTGCATATTATAGGATTTGTTACAGGGATCTGACTTTGCACAACTATGGGAACTAGTAAAGCAGTATCTTTAAGGCTGTTGTCTTTGCATCTTATGCTGGTGCTTAGAGCCTGCAGGGCAGACAGCAAAAAAAGGAAAGATGGATGAAAAGTGAGGAACAGCAAAGACAAGCTGGAAGCCACTGTATGAGCTGGAGTTCCCATCAACTGGAGCCTCTGTCAGTTCTCATTACCTCTGACCCGATGGTGTGGATTTCCTGCGGAAGTCAGAGCCTTTCACCACGGAGCTGAGCATGCACATTGCCCAAGAGTCAGAGAGAAGCTGAAGGAGGGTCCTGAGGGAGGAAAAGTAGTTGCAGACCTGCCTGGCTGCAGCCACATGCCAAGAAGGTGAGCCTTCAGATGAGGCACACTGTGTGTGAAGTACAAAAATGACTCCTACCTCCCTTCCAGCCTCCAAAGTTCACACACGGACTCTCTCTGCAGCCCACCCTCACTGGAAATACACCAGGAAGGGGGCTTCAGCCTAGGTGTTATTTACATCACCATCTATCAGCCAGAGGGTAGACTTGTAAGGCCAGTCTCTGCCTCCTTACCAGCACCCCTTCCACTCTGCTCCCCTCTTCAGCCCCACAGGCCATGGTCATCTCTAGGTACACATGGCAGGACTGAAAACTGGCCTCTTTCTCCCTCTCCCCCTCTCTCATTGGAACCAGGACACACACACACACAGACTGTTGATAGGTAAGGTTAATGAGAGGTAGAGTAGGGTGTAGAGGACTTGCAGAGGTGAGGGAGTGGAGGCTGAGGACAGGCGAATGGGTCTGCAGGCAGCGAGAGCTGGAGAAGAGTAACAAGCAGGATGAGAGAGATTCTGTGACTCCTGAGAAACAGAAAGGCCTCTCACTTCCTGCCTTTCTCTGAGGGGCCTAATTGTGCTCTCCTTGCTGTGTAAACATCTGACAGCCAACTGCAATTATAAAAACTCCACTCACACCTTTACTCTTGCAAAGTAGGCTTTGTTTCTGGTTTCTGGAGCCAATCCATCCCTGAGTCAGACTGTGGGGGTTGAAGACGATCTGTACTTGCTTCCCAGTTCTCCCCAGTTANGCCAACTGCAATTATAAAAACTCCACTCACACCTTTACTCTTGCAAAGTAGGCTTTGTTTCTGGTTTCTGGAGCCAATCCATCCCTGAGTCAGACTGTGGGGGTTGAAGACGATCTGTACTTGCTTCCCAGTTCTCCCCAGTTACTATATTGCACAACCCAGATGGCACAATTTAGAGGTGCTTTGATTCACACCCACAAAGACAAGCCACAAAGTCATAGTAACTTGGAGGAAATGGCAAAAATAGGGAGAACCGAAAGAATCGTGGAAATCTCTCCCACTCGTACTGAGCGCTGGGCATGTCACGTCATGTCAGCAGAGGCCTCATAAGGTAGTGGAGAGGTGCACTTTCAACTACTGCATCTCCTAAAATGTGCACTTGAGAGATGGCGCTCTTCCCAGAGCTGTCAATCTTCCAGCATTCATGATCCTGAAAACTGATTTAATAGAACATTTTAAAGTAACTTTTTCAAAACGCTATGCCAAAAAGAAAAAGGAAAGTGCTAATTGCACTTTAGAGCTTCAGGGGCTTTTCAGTCCAGGATCTCAAAGTACTTGATGAATGCTCGTTTCACACAACCTCACCTCACCCCTTAGTGGGAATAGATCAGTATTGTTAAGCTCATCTTACCATATGGAGAAACCAAGGCCTTTCTCAAGAAAGATGAGAATGCTTCCAATTTTCCACCTTAAGAAGAATTAAAGAGTAGTGTGGCTCATTCAGACCAAGACTTGGTAAATGTCTCAGCCTGAGACATCATATCAGGCATATTTCTGTTGCAAATATTCGATTTAAGGTGTAAGTTTCACTGGCCAGTATGCTTCACCACAAGGTAAGAGAGACACAAACAACTGATAGCTCTCATCCTTGAAATTCTACAAACAAAAACGGAATGAAAGTACATTCATCAAAGCTTCATTTTTCTAAAAGTCTCAAGGAAGAGTTTTGACTGAGTGCTTTGGATCTGCATACCCACACCTGGACCAACTGCTGAGGACCACAGAGATGGATACTGCAAATCACATGGGTCAACTTGTGGCCAATGGGAACAGGGAATACTACGCAAAAAAGGAGAATTAACCAAGACATAGCCAGCAGAAGAATTGCAACCACTTTAAATTGTTTCTTCAAGAAATCTACCCCAGCAAAATGCACACCTCTTATCCTCTCCCTGCCTCAAGCACTCTACCCGGGTCTCCTATGTCCCCTGCATTGGCAGGTGGGTGCCTTACTGTCTGAGCCAGTAGGGATGCCCAAATATGAAGATGACCTGCAGCTAAATTTTTGTGTATGTACACATTTGATTCCTTAGGGTAAATTCTTACAAGTGGCACACTCGAGTCAAATGGTACTCATTTTTTGAAGATATTAATTCTTTTTGTTAACCTGCTTTACAGGAAAGGGGTACAAATTTATACGCCTATATAATATGTAAATACATTATCACTATTCTCTTATCAGCTTTTTAAGGAAATGGTGAACATGCAGTAAAATGGCCCAAATAAACTGGTGAAAACAGAAAAAGAAGAAAAGGACTCAAATATATTACTGTAGACAATTAGAATCTGAACAGCTAAGAGCTGTTTATCCTGACAAGGTATGAATGAAATCAGGCAAAATGAAAAAGAAGGCTGGATCTCATCTCTGAGCAAGGGCTGTGACCTTCCAGAATCAGGCAGCAATGTAAACAAGAAGTTTCTTCATGCCAGGCAACTGAGCACTGAGAAGGAGCTGGCCGGGCATAGCTTACTTTCCCAGCCTTCACCCACGGGAAAGCCAGATGAACACCGGGCAGTATGCCATGGGATTACACTTCTCTAGGATCATGGCTCTTAAAGCCATGGAGGCATACCTGTCAAAGGCAGACACTCTGGCCCATAATTGCCCCAACACACTGTGGGCTAATTGCCATTGCTGAAAATAATCTCTGAAGACTATAGCCAGCATCATAAATAACTGGGAGTTCTGCACCTACGCATTATGACAAGGTCTAAGTCCCTCTTATCTTTTACTAGAGTGGAGCTTGTGCATTTGTGTTACTAATGAATCTTTTTCATTTGGGCAAGTGATGTTTCCATTTGACAATGACATGAACATAAAGTGGAGGTTAATTTACTCCATTTGCCAGAGGTTCATTATTTAACTTGATGTTGAGGACAAAACAATGTAGCTTAATAGATGACAAACAGAAATTAGTTGTGATGAATTTTGCCATTTAATTCTAGCAGGCTCATTGAATGTTTGCCATAAACATGGCAAGAAAGCCATCACGCCCTCTCTGTGGGTGGGATTTGCTCATTCTGCTATTTCCAAGGTATCACCCAAGGATTGGGAAACTCCCATTAGGAAGTTACACTGGCAAAGGAGCAATTCCCAGTTACACAAAAGACTTGAGACTAATGGTGATACACTGACACTGGGTCAGATTTTTCTTTTTATTGGATCACTTTTCTTTATCACTGGATAAACAATTAACTTACATAGCTAAACACTAGAAGTTGTACTGAATTTTGATAGCTGTTACCATTAGCATCTAAAACCTACACTTGTGCCTTTTTATTCTTCCATATGGAGATAGCTGAGTAAAAAAGAAAGAGCTATAATTCTAGAATTAAATAGAGCTTATGTTGGACTCCCAGACCAGTCAGTTACTAAGTAGGTGCTTTTAGGTTATTCAACTTCTCCTATCCTCAATTTCCACATTCATAAAATGGGAATATTATTACTATTTACCTCATACTATAGATGGGATTCTGAAAAGGGAGTAATACATATACCTTAGCATTTTTATAAAGTCAATTTCCTTGAAAATGGTTAGCAATTCAGTCATTAATTCTGATGCTTTTCCACTCCATCAAGACATGCAATCTGTAAGAAAAGCAGGATATGTCATTTATACCTTCATCCCATCAGTAGACTCCTTCTCCCAAAGGTATTTGCATTCATAGTTCAGTGGCTCTGTCATGTCTCTTTGCGACCCCATGGACCACAGCATGCCAGGCTTCCCTTTCCATCACCAACATCCAGAGCTTACTCAAACCCATGTCCATCAAGTTGCCATCCAACCATCTCATCCTCTATTGTCCCCTTCTCCTCCTGCCTTCATTCTTTCCCAGCATCAGAGTCTTTTCAAATGAGTCAGTTCTTCGCATCAGGTGGCC
>SJYV01055892.1:161091-207430 GCA_006410875.1 Neotragus pygmaeus
GACTCTTTGCGACTCCATGGACTGCAACACACCAGGCTTCCCTGTCCATCACTAACTCCCGGAGCTTGCTCAAACTCATGTCTATCAAGTCAGTGATGCCATCCAACCATCTCATCCTCTGTCAACCCCTTATCCTCCTGCCCTCAACCTTTCCCATCATCAGGGTTTTTTCAAATGAGTCAGTTCTTCGCATCAGGTGGCCAAAGTATTGGAGCTTCAGCTTCAGCATTAGTCCCTCCAATGAATATTCAGGACTGATTTTCTTTAGAATTGACTGGTTTGATCTCCTTGCAGTCCAAGGGACTCTCAAGAGTCTTCTCCAACACCACAGTTCAAAAGCATCAATTCTTCAACACTCTATTTTCTTTACGGTCCAACTCTCACATCCATACATGACCACTGGATAAAACCATAGCTTTGACTATACAGACCTTTGTCAGCAAAGTAATGTCTCTGCTTTTTAGTATGATGTCTAGGTTTGCCATAGCTTTTCTTCCAAGGAACAAGTGTCTTTTAATTTTATGGCTGTGTAAACTGAAAGTTTATTAATTGGTCACCCTTGAGTCAGAGAGTCATCCCTAATCTAACTATTTGTGATCAGCTGCAGGGAGGTAAAAAGAGTAAGGGAGTTTTCCTTAGCAAGTACTGTGGGTAGGAAAATACCTACTGAATTTTTTAGTACCAGGAGTTTCCCAGACCATTGGAGTTAGGAATAAAATAAGTAAATAGAATACCTCTATTTTGGGCTTCCCCAGTGGTACTGGTGGTAAAGAACCCACTGGAAAATGCAGGAGACATAAGAGACAGGTTCAATCTCTGAGTCAGGAAGATCCCCTGGAGGACAGCAGAGCAACCCACAACAGTATTCTTGATTGCAGAATCCATGGACAGAGGAGCATGGTGGGCTACAGGCCACAGGGTCACAGAGTCAGACATGACTGAAGTGACTTAGCACACACGCACACCCTCTATTTGGAAAGTACCCAGGCAGAAAGTTCTTCTGGAAGGAAGAAGGGTTGGAGATACTATGACTGAACCCTAGGTTACTGACCTAGATGTAAAAGGAGTTTTAGCATATTACAGAGTGGGATGCCTCTCATACAGCTCTCAATCCAACTTTCTTTATAGGAAACTTGTTCCAAGACCCTGGAGATAAGAGCTAAACAAATAAGCTGAACATCAGAAGAGAAGTTAGAAAAACTAAGCCAGGCTGTTTGGTATCCTCATCCAAAGAAGGAGATGTTGGCAGAGAAAGGGGGGAAACAGAGGGCCTGGCCATGTACGATGGCTGGTGAAAGATCAAGAGAGCCAGGAGGGCCCTGACTGTCCTTCCTACACTAACAAAGAGTAGAAGCAAACACCCAGGATAATAAGCCAAGAGTTCTGGTTCTATCATGGCATTCCTTAAAAGGCATCAACTGATGCCGTCTGATTTCTATAAGATATTATTTCCACCCAGGCACACAAAGAATACAATAGTGCCTAATGGTTTAGCTATCATTGTTCTTGCCATGGAAAGGGAACATGTATCTTTAGTAAATCTTGGAGCACATTTGCTCTTTTCTTCTGATAAGTTGTCCAATGAGCACTGAGAGTTTGTCTTCCAAACATGGACTGTGCCCAACTACCAACCAAGGATGTCTCTAAGCACTCAACTGATTTATTTTATTGTGCATCTACTCTGTGTTTAGAATTCAGTCAGATCTGAGAATGATATTGATGGAGGCACAGAACACTCCAGAGCAATTAAAGAACAGAGAACAGTGTGTGGTCAGGTATCACATAGGACAGTACAAATGACAGACCAAGTAAGGCAAGGTTAAATGAACTAGAATCATGATAATGAGGCCAGTGATGAAGAGAAGATTAAATCTGAGCTAGCCTTTAGGAGCCAGCCATAATGGCCACTAAAAATACTCCAAAGGATTTCCCTGTCTCCCAGCCTCAAAAATAAGCTAAATAATAATAGTATATAAATAATTCAATTTTTAAAATAAACATATGACACATCTGATACTTTTAAAAGGCAGAGGGGAGAGGTGTTAGCAAATCAAACCATTAGGTGTCACAAATCCAAGAAGGTTGGAAATCACCACATTCAAGTCCGCCTTGGATTTGGAGAGATTTATGCTTCTTAAGGACGTCCAGACATTAGCGGTTCAAACCCCTACACTGTATCCTGGCTTCATTTAAAGGACCCAAAGGTCAGACCAAAACACAACAGGGCTTTATATGCCAATTTTTCTTGACTCTCTGTGGGTCAGGGGAAGTTAAGCTCATGTAATTAGGGGATAAAGACGGAGGCTGTGAGGGGGGGTGGAAGCATGATGAAAGTTCCAGAGTTTAAAGTCTCAGTAGGAAGCCAGAGGAAAAGTCTGATAAAGTCATGTCTTTATGAAACATGTGTTTTCCATGGAAGAGTAAACGTATTTTCCATTTCACTCAAGCGATCTCTCTGCAACTTGGCACTCACACCTACCTCTGGGACAAGGACAATTCAAATTCATCATGATGGGGCCTTCCCAGGTGGCACAGGGGTAAAGAACCTGCCTGCAATGCAGGAGACACGGGCTTGATCCCTGGGTTGGGAAGATCCTCTGCAGTAGGAAATGGCAAATCCATCATGATGATTGTGACACCGTTGTTATCTGGAGTTGCCTTCTTACTCAAATACAACCAGTTACCTTCATTCTAATATCAGCACTAAATGCATTTCATTGCACTAACTTTATTTCACAATTGATAATCCAAGTGACTTTTTATGATAACTCTCTTAAAAATAGTTACACGTGTGATTATATAATATGCCTGAATTATCCATAAATGATGCCAAAGAACATGGAGGTTCCTATAGATGACATAGCCAGAGTCAGAAGTGTAGTGTCAGCACGTAATCATGAGAAGAGATCAGGAAGAAAAATCCAGCAATAGTGAAAACAAAGCAGTGAAAATTAAGAACAGCCATACTGAGAAAAATAAATGGAGAAAAGCCCTGAAATCCTCAGAACAAATACACAGAAAAGAATCTCAGATTGTCCCAGTGACAAACATTAATACTCATATTAATGTTGGATCCCAGAATCAGTCCCCAAGATTCCAACTGTGATACTAACAAGCTAAAGAAGCCCATGATTCCTTCAGGCTAGAAGCTAGGGTTATGGACCTGGTGAGCTTCTTCTGAAAATTAAGTATTACACTAATGACCATTTATAGTACATGCTTACACAATTCACCAGGAACTATTATCACTAGTACTCTTATGACATGTGGTGATCAGTTTGTCAATTAGGAATTTTTGGTATATATCATTACAATGGGGAGTGATTTTTATGTCCTTGAGCTTTTTCAGTCTTTATTCATGATCATCATCCATCCATCCTTCCATCCACCCCACCAGCCTTCCTTCCTTCCTCTTTCCTCCTTCATCCTTACCTCCTTTCTTCCCTCCGTCTTTCCAAGAAACGTGTACTGAGCATCAGCTAAATGACAGACACTATTCTGAGCTTTGAGGAGGCAGTGGTATACAAGCAGCACAAGGGCCTCACTCCAGAGTAGTTTATATTAATAGTTTAAAGAGAGAAGGCAGATCAGAATCAAGTAAAAAAATATACACAAAGAAAATTTCAGATAAAGCCTGGAACTGAGGGGGGGAAAAAGTAACAGGAGAGTGTGGTCACTTTAGAGAAGGTGGTGGGGAAGACCCTTGTCTGAGACAGAAGTGACATTTGAATGTTGAGAAAGATTAGCTATTACTCAGGGTTTCTCAGCCTCAGCATTGGTGACATTTTGGACTAGATAATTCTTCATTGTGAGGGATTATCCTGTGCATTGTAAGATGTTCATCAGTATCCTGGTGTCTGTCCGCTAGATACCAGTAGCAACCCTACATCCAAGTCAGAACTATAAAATACCTCTCCAGACACTGCCAAATTTCCCCTAGGAAACAAAATAACCCCTACCTCTGTTCAAGAACCACTGAACTTTGTGAAGATCTGGATCAAAATTATTCCATAGAGAAGGACTGGTACAGACAAACCCTGTGATGAAAATGAGCTTGATGTGCTGAAGAAAGAAGAAAGCCACCGTAGACAGAGTGCAGTGAGCAAAGCAAGATGAGGCTGAGAGGGCACTAGTTAAAGCGAGGACCTCAAGCGCCACTGTGGGGTCTATACTTATTCATGAAAACAGATTCCTGATGTGGAAGCTGTTAGTCCAATGGAATGAAGAATAAACNGTAGACAGAGTGCAGTGAGCAAAGCAAGATGAGGCTGAGAGGGCACTAGTTAAAGCGAGGACCTCAAGCGCCACTGTGGGGTCTATACTTATTCATGAAAACAGATTCCTGATGTGGAAGCTGTTAGTCCAATGGAATGAAGAATAAACATATGAACTGAAGATAGAACTGTCTACGCTTTGGTATCCTTGAGCTAGCGTTCTACAGTTTGAGGATTCATGCTGCATCTAAATGACCATACCGACAGCAACACTAGAGAAGAAGCACCTAGGTACCTATTTTACCACCATTCTAGTAATTATCTCCTCAGTAGGTATTGTATTTCATTCATCTCTCTTCATAAAAATGTTCCATTTCATCTTCAAAAGAATTTGCATTGAACATCACCGATACTACATGACGAAGCACTTAATTCATCATCCTCTGTGGCTTTGGATGGGATCAGAATCGTCAATAACATAATAAGTCTTAGGTCACCCTTGATTTGCATTCAGTTTACATGTTATTCTATCAGAGGTTAACAAAAAAATTAGGCTTCGAATTGCCAGTATAGGAATATCTTCTGAATAAGAATAAATATGTTCTCTTTTTTCCCAAAAATGAAAATGAAAGTCATTCAGTTGTTTCCAACTCTTTGTGACCCATAGACTATACAGTCCAAGGAATTCTCCAGGCAAGAATACGGGAGTGAATAGCCTTTCCCTTCTCCAGGGGATCTTCCCAACCCAGGGATCGAACCCAGGTTTCCTGCATTGCAAGTGGATTCTTTACCAACTGAGCCACAAGGGAAGCCCAAAATAGAGTAAAATTAATTATTCCCCAAAATAGAATAAAATTATAAATAAATGAATTATAAATATAAACAATAGATTCCATAAAAGAGAATAAAATTATTCCCCCAAATAGAATAAAATTAATAATGCTAGCCCCTCTTGAAAAATGAAAGAGACACAACTTAACACAGTAAATCAAATAGACATTCTCACCTGGGTCATATCTGGAGAAAGTAATGCTGAAAGCTGTAAGTGATTCTTCAACACCTTCCAAATTTAAACGAACACAAAAGTTCCCTTCAAAATTACTCGAGCATGATTAATTGAGCTGCAAGCTAAGAAAGTGACTGTATGTCAGGCATAACAATAAAAAAGAGTTTGGAGCAATTTGTAAGTGGTGTGGTAGATACAGACCTTGGGTCAAGTAACAGAAAAAAAGGCAAGATTTTGCAAATAAGTAACACTGACAAAGGGAACAGGAGTGCAAAACACCTGTATCCTCCTTTCAGCTCAATACTCACAGAAGTTACATGCTCTACTTCTGGCCAGTTTGGGGTGAGGAAATGCTGTTTCTACCTTAACACCACCAAATAAGTGTCTGACTTTGGCCTATCTCCTTGTCCTGCCTCTATTTTTCTTGTCAAATGGTTGTAACAGTAGCAGGTGTGTTAACTCACAGAATGGGGCAAGTAACCTAATATCACAAATGTGCAAGAAATTACATATAAAGCATCAAACTTTAAAAATATGTAGAGTGTGGTCAGCAAATCACTGCAAGGTCTGGGGTTTTATCCTATGAGTGGTCTTTTTTTGACTGAAAAGAAGAAACTTCAGTAAAAATTTCGTTTTCAAATCATCACATAATCCATAGATCCAGATGATCTGGAGAGAATTCTCTATTCATTTCCCTCACATAGAAACTGAGATTCCAGAATGAGACATAACAGAAAGGTAACTTTTCTAGGCCTGTCCTCAGTAGTCCATTTCACTGATCCCGCTTCCCATGGAGGGCTAGATTCATTCAACAAGTCCTTATGGAACACCCACTCTGTGAGGAACAGTGCTAGACCCTGGGATATGGAGAATCAAACTAGGTGTTTGTCCTTGAAGAGTTCACTCTATGGTTGACAAAAGGAAGAGGGAGACCCTACCGTTTGTTGAACACAGCACTAGCCAGGTACTTTCTCTATGGTCTTACACATTTCATGACCATTTTGCAGGTGACAAAACGAAAAACAGCATTTTAAAAAATTCCTCCTAAAATCACAAAGCTGCTAATTAGAGCACAGCATGCTAGCCCATTCTTTTACTCATGCACTTTAATTCCTCATGGATCACCTACTATGTGCCTGGCACGATGCCAGACACTGGGGACACAGCAGAGAATGAAATACACAAAATTCTCTTTTCTCACAGTATTTACTTGTGACGGAAGACACCAAGAGCAATAGACACAGGTCTGCCTGAACCATAATCTAAGATCCTTCTGCATGCTGCCTTCCTCAAAGTCGTCACTTTGCGGTGGGGTCGGGGAGAGGGAAAACCCATGTACACAAATAATAAAACCAAACTTAATATCCCTAGTAAACCAGAAATCTAGAAATAATAAAGTCAGATGAGAGAGGTTGCCAGACTTAGAATGTCCTCTTCCAAAATTGAACATGTTTGGATTTTGGTTGAGAGCCTGTCAGCTCAAAGGCAGGCTGCTCACAGGCCACCAACAGCCGCACAAGGACAATCCCCATCAGGCCACAGACATGAAAACCAGCTCTCCACCAGGAGGACCTGAAGTTTATAGGAATTAAAAGGCCTCGGTGCCCGGCTCCAGGAGATGGTGAGACATGATGAAAGCATACGTCTGCCCGCCTGGCAGCGGCTCTCCCTGGCCTGGAGAGAAGGTGTCTACGCCAGCCAAGGGAAGCTGGCAGCAGCCATGGCCTCGGATGGAGAGAAGCTGCCGCCAGCCAGCACCAGCGCGGGACTTCCCTACAGGCGGCTCTTGCTGAAACAAAGAGGGGCAAAGGGAAGAGCACGGATGTCCAGCCTCCAGGCTCAAATCTAAATTCGAGAGCAGTGCTTTGCTAATGGGATGCCGGATCTGCTCCAAAACCTTCACACCATCAGGGATGCAATCTGAGTAATTTCCTGATGACTCTTCTCTGCATAATGGATTTGAGTTATAAAGGAATTTATGCCCTCAGGACCAAATTACCCAGATAATTGAAGATACAATAAGATGGAGGGGGAGAAGTGAAAGGAGATAGAAAGGCCTCTATTACAGGGATTTCTCCACTCTGAGGAACTCTGAGTTTGAACTTTTGAATTCACTACAGCATTTAATTCTTAAAGTCATTTTACATCCACAAACTGCCCTGGTTTGCTCAAGAATTCCATTGCTTTCTTGAGTACAGTGAAGCTGCATCAAGGTCTAATTTAACACAGCCTTGCAAGCTTGGGAGACTAAACCCACCCACTCTCCCCTGCCCCCATCCTCTGAGATGCGACTCCGCTTCCTAGTTTAAGCTTAGCAATCACAAATCAATCTGTAACACTGCATTACGGTTAGGAAGGCTCGATATTAAAACAGGGGCGACTAAAGCCTGTAGGCTGTCAGGGTTATTCTGGGAATGCCAGCTCATCCCCCAGTCATACTAAGGTTTTGATGGTGATTTTAAAGATAGGTTGGTTTGAATTTCTCAGAGCTGCACACCTACTCTGTTCCTCTTCACAGTGGTTCTCATAGTTGAAGGTACACAAAACTTGCAGGACTTTAGGCACAAAACCATACTGTCCTGTATGGGTGCATTAAGGGACTTTCAGAGTTAATTTTGTGGGCCGCACAGAGTTGACACGACTGAAGCAACTTAGCAGCAGCAGCAGTGCTGACCTGACACCCCAAGCCCAGGGAAACTGTGCCCCAAGGACATTGCTTGTAGGCCTACTGTTGGGATTAACAACAATAAGGCAAGTGCAAAATCTTGCTCCATTCCTCACTCAAAAGAAATTCATGAAATGTCAGTGTCTAAAAAAATTCCATAAAATACCCCTTTATCCATGTGCTGTCTCTCATCCAGGTTCTCTGCCCTGCCCTAGGAGGTAGGAAAGGGACACAAAGAAACTACTTTAGGAAACTTTCCCAGGATTTATTTGAGGTTTGCTGAGAGATTTAGGCATCTTCACTACAGATTTGTTATTCATCTGAGCACATTTTACTGTATTTAAGAGCCTCATTTTGTCAATATTTACAGAACTGGATGGACAAATGAAAGTCAAAGGCTCTAAAATATGGCTGGAGTCTTGAAGTCCCAGAGTCAGGGCTAGAAGACATGGTGGCAAACATTGGTAAATTTGCTAAATTATGCATAGAATTTGCAAGGCACCCAACACTGGCCAGCTCCAATAAAGTCCTTCATGAAATACCAAAGCACTTGGTGGATGAGGGTCAGAGGGTGGTGAGTAGTCTGAACAGGTGTTAAACCACTTATTCAAGCACCCCTACAAATGGCCTAAAAGATTTTCCCAGCATCCTCCTGCTCTCGATGAGTCACTGTGGGAATGGCAGTGAGGTTTGGAGTTGAGTTATAACCATTCAGTGAAGCATTTCCCTTCAGACTGTAAAGGAAAGGAGCTATGTTAGTAAATTTATTGACTATTTCATTAGATCAATATGGAATATGATTTAAAGGGCTCTGCCCGGGCTCTTTAAATCTATTTAATCAAACCAATTAATGAAAAAAAGTAAGAAGTTGAAGCATATCCTGTAAGGTGCATCATAAATATATTCCCTTACTTGGGCTTTTGATCTCACCCAGGTAATTAACAGCTTTAGTTAAGTTCAGTCATTCCTTCATGCCTGGCTATGGTCATAAAAATCCCCAGGCAACGTGTAGCTCTTGGATTTATTATGTTTTTCTTACTGCAAAAACGTCTCTCACATTCCGCTTTCTTCCCGCCCTCCCCCCCCCCCTTAAAAAGGTTTNTTTAAGGTTTCCCAACTTCTTGCTATCAAAAACAATAATGTATCAAGAATTCTTTCAATGTTTCTTTGATTATGTCTTTCAGATAAAATTCACTGAAAATTCAAAACAGCTTAATTCAGATAATTCTTCACTACTCAAGTTGTTGTCATATTTACAACATGGCAATAAAGAGACTGGTTTCTGTAAAACTCAGATCAGAATTGGTCTCACTATTTCACAGTTACATCACATACTTCTGGCTTTTCCTAATAAATCTGAGAGAGCAAGGTTTTGACAGATGAGGAAACTGAATCACAAAATATATGTGTGTGTGAACAGGAGGGTGAGAGACACCTAAAGATAATTCTCTGAAACTAGAAACCAAGTATCTCAACACCAGAGTGAAGCACAGCACATGTGTGTCCAATATACCAAAGAAGGCTCTAGTAGCCTCACAGACCCTTCTAGATAAAGGATCCCTGAGGGTGGACATTATCCTGTCTTACTCACCAGTGTACTTCCAGTACCTAGCTTACAGCTTGAGATATGGCAGGTACTCAATAAACAGTTCTGGATTTAATGAACAAACCACAAAACAGGTTTTCCAAGACCACTGCAAACCATAATCAACTTCCTACCCTCATGCCCACTTGGTGATAGAAACTGAAATAAAGCAAAGGAATCCATAGCTGGTAATTACATACAGCTTTTATCTTACAATGAATTTCTTATTCTGAAGGAGCTGTGAATAAGTCTCCTCCAAAGCAGTGTCAGATCCTTGAACTGAAGGACGTAAGCCAAGGGAGATTGATCAAACAGTAAACAGAAAAGAGAATTCTCTCAATGAGTGTTTTATTTTGCCCTTCCTGAAATTTTCCTTCCAGCTTCTATCAGCAAATTCCATTCATCTCCATTTCTGCCCCTCCTTCTCAACCCATAATATTACCTCACCGTCTGCTGCTTTGTTAGAAATCTGTCTTGCGTACTAATTTATATATACACACACTGTATATGTAAAAGAGCGTTACCAAGTGGGTGGTTCTTGAAAATCAGCCATTCATCATGCATATTGATCACCAAGGTAGTACGGTATGAATCAGAGAGCAGCAATCATTAAATCAAAGATTTATACTAGTAAAAGAGCACCAAAGCAATTCGTCAATTCCATACCACCCCCAGTGATTAATTAGGTTGCAACCTGGCAGCCTGGAAGCTGGTTCACAATTAACGCTATTACAGTTAGAGGTTGTTTTTTTTTTTTTTCCCCCTTCCCTTAAGGAATTAAAAAGGGAAGGTATTAGTCTTTGGGGCTTATGGCATTCTGTACTTTTCCTTCATAGCTTTTACCACAGTTGGTAAATAGTTATCAATAGGATTACATGTTTAAATTCTCTTTTAGTCTCTTAGATCTCCAAAACTTAAGAGCCTATAGCACATAGTAGGTGCTAGATCAATATATGTTGAACTAATTAAGTTTTAAGTAGATGCTTCTGATTCTTTGAGTACAGATGTAGCATCACTTATAATGGAGTTTCTTATGTTCCCCCTGGGTCCTGTCCTTTAAAAAGTTAAACTGAATGTTTTTAGACTGGAGAACACTCAGGAAAATTGTTTGACAGCATTGATTAAAGACAAAACATGCATTCCTATAACCAAGCAATTCTAATTCTGGGTATGTACCCAACAGAAATGTGAACAAACGTTCAAAAGACGTGTACAGGAATTTTCACAGAAGCACTGTAATTAAGACTGATAAACATCTTCATGAATACCCCAGGCCCAGATCCAAATTTCAGAAGGTATCTCTTGGTGGGATTCCAAAGAAGGAAGTACTGTTTCAAATACAGGATTAAAACTACAAGTCCTTCAGGGTCTCTTCCAATCCTAAACTTCTACGATAAGTAACCTTTTGAAAATTGATGGAGAATTCAATGCCCATGGATTTCTTGTGCTAACCTTGGACATTCTCAGAAGAGGGAAATGAGACAGTTAGAGGAGACTCTTTCTGACTTACATTTAGGAGTCTACATCACCTTTTATAATTTCCTCCTGCAATACTTGGAAAGCAAGTAGGGGCCTCCTGTAAGTCAAGGGGGTTTAGAAGAAATGGATATGGTAAAGAAATGCTGTGGGTTTTGGAAATTCAGAGATTTGTGACAATTCCTAGAATAAGACCAGAAAACTAAACCCTAAATTTGTTTAAAGCCCTCCATTTTTTGAAGGCCTCCTATATACCAGGCACTGGGTTTACGTACTTTTTACATATTGTTTCATTCTATACTCAAAAAACCTCTTTGAGACCAGCACAGATTCCCTTCTACTCTAGACAGGGTGAGTCATTTTCACTGTCTGAAACTCAGATTCTAATCTATACAGTTGGGAACAAAATACAATGCCCATACAGGAGTGGTTATGAGAATAATTTCTGGAAAAAGTTTAGCAGGGTAGAAAACCAAACTGAGCAACTTGCTAGGTGTGTAATCTTAATGAAATATTTAACTGTTCTCTGCTTCAGGTTTCTCATCTAGAAAATGAGATTGCTGATAATAGCTACCTCACATGATCATTATGAGAAGTACATGACATTTAGAAATAATCATGGATAGCACAGAGTAAGTCATTGATGGCAGGTATTTATTAATATTTATTTTATTATATACCTGTATATACTTTACAGGAGTGCTGTACAACCACCAAATATTACATATTCAATTAGCCTAATTTTTAGTAAAAAAAATTAACTAATACTTTAGGATCTGTTGGGGATATTTTAGTCTAGATCCCTGAAATATAGAAGAAATAATTATCAGACTCCAAATTTTTGAAAGTAAGATCACATTGGTCTTGCTTTTGTATCCCTGAGGCCAGCCACAATGCCTGGCATATTGTAAGCACCCCAAAAATATTTGATAAATGATTTATTAAATACTTCCATTGTATACCTACATCATCTCCCCACTTTATACTCATCCAGAAGAGAGCCAGTTGTTTTCAGTAATTTTCTGGTAACAGTAATAACCACAGATATGCTCTAATTTAAAAAGGAACTATTTTATAAGATAAATGTCTTTTCAAAAGAACTTACTATGTATTTTCAGTATATCAAAATCTGGCTTACCCCTGCCTGCTTTTTAAAAATTGCTCATTCTCAAGTTAGATACAATAAGAGACTTTCATCCTTGGTACATAAACCTCAAATCCATTCATCTGTTCATTAATTTATTCACCAGGTGTACATTAAGCACCTTGTATCTGTCTTTAGTAATCTCAGTTGCAAATTATAGAAAACTCAAACAGCTTTTGAGGGAACTTATGGGCTTACCTGCTGGCTCAGAGGTTAAAGCGTCTGCCTCCAATGCGGGAGACCCGGTTTTGATCTCTGGGTCGGGAAGATCCCCTGGAGAAGGAAATGGTAACCCACTCCAGTATTCTTGCCTAGAGAATCCCATGGACAGAGAAGCCTGGTAGGCTACAGTCCAAGGGGTCGCAAAGAGTCGGACACGACTAAGTGACTTCACTTCACTTCATGGCACATAATAGAAGTCCACAGGAAGCTGTGCAGGTTTCTTATTTGGTTTGATTCAGCATCTCATCATGTCATTAAGGACCCAGATATTTGCATCTGTCCACTTTGTCATCCTTGAGCTGGCTTCACTCAAACTGGTAGTCTGACAACTACAATTGTTGTAGGGTGTGGCCAACCCTATTGGTTATCCATACAACAGTCATACTCTCCCACTTCTTTCTCTCCAAGAGAAGCCCAGTTTTATTCAAGTATCAAATAGTATATTTCATCTTCCTAAGTGTAGATGTTAATTATCTAAGCCAATTATGGTCATTTCTTTCATCTACCCACAACTCTTTGAAGAATGTACATGCAACAATTCTTGGCAACCTAAGAGGAAATCAGCTTTGGCCCTTCTAGGAATGTTTTCCACACTAGTCAGGAGCTTGCCACCTTTCCTGCCCCTGGACACTCCTGCCTCTCCTGTGTGAGGATTCCTGGAGCTGCTACTATCTTGTCAGCACAAAGAAAGCTACCAACACCAGCAGAGAACATGCAAGGAATCTCATACCCCTGGGATTAACTAACCCTGCAACCGTCCTACCTCTGAAACTCTTATGTGAATGGTTATAAAATAAATGTGTATTCTTCAGGCTGATTGTAGTTGGGTCTTTGAGAAAGTTATAAAACACTGAAATATGCACAGTTATCACAACACAAACATAGCTACTTCCAAAGGAAAGAAAAAGATAATCTCTTTCTGAGAATTTCCCTTAAAATAGAAGAAAAATGACACAGATACCTAACTTCTCTCCTCCCCCTACATCCTCTCAATTCTAATTGGCCAGTATCAGATCATAGGCCCACTGTTGAACCAATCCCAGGATAGAAAAATTGGATTGGTAAACCTAGTCAGGCCCACCCTTGGGATCTGAAATTGGGATCAGCTGTGTTTAATTGGCCACATGGGATAGGGTGACTGCAGGAATAGAACTGAGTTCTGTTGGGAAGAAGAGGTCGACTATTAGATATTGATCTGCAGTATCCTGCTTACTACCATATGCATGACATGTACTAGACTTGGGACTCCCCAATAATTGGAAACGTTTAGCACAGCTGTACTTCAATAATCAAAGTCTGCATCCTTCTTGAGACCCCTATGTTTGGAATCTCAAAATCTTTTAAATCTCAGCCAAGTCATCAGATCTCTAACAACTCTGCTAGGGCTCAGGTCCAAATGTCGAATTTGCTAACAGATTTCATCTAAAGAAAGGTTGGAGTAGGTTTCTCCCTACCTCTCACTAGTTGTGTGGAGCTGTAGAAACCATTCTTAAGCACACTGGTGTATATATATATTCAGGAATATTAACTTACTCCCAGGCACATTTCTAATATTCTCATTTCTGATCAAATTTTTCTGAATCTAAGTTCTCAGACTTCCAGGAGCCTAGAAAACCATTCCCCAAATTGGAAAGAGCTTCTCTCTTTGGGGCAGTATTTGTAGTGGTTAAGAATGGATTCAGATCCCTGATCCACCACCAACTAGGTGGTCCTTGAGCAAGTTATTTAACATCTCAATGCCTTGATTTCCTCAAACATAAAATGTGAATGATAACTATAGTTCCTAAATCATAGGGTTGCAGAAAGCATTAGTCAGTGCATGGAAATCTTAATAAGTGTTCTTGTGTTTCTCCATCTCCAAGTCCTACCTCTTAGTGCATCATCATAGAGGTGTAACATCAAATTAAAGCTAACTGATGAACCTTTCTGGTTGGGTGTTGTCAGTCAATCAAATAGCTTGAATTTTTTCTCCATTTGATTAGACAAATTGACTATTTGGTATAATAGTTAACTTGATCAAGTAAATGGAAAAAATAAAGCAATATTTATACAATAATTATCTTTACTTTTGAGCTTCCTCAGACATCCTAAGACCGAACGTTTCTGGACCAGGCCTTTGGAGTCAAGGGTGGCTTCATCCCCTTCAGGCTGCATTCCTGGATTTTAGTCAGTTCCTCTCCACAGCCTCAGAAAGCCTGAGTTCTGAGAGTGCCTTGGGGACTCAACTTCATTGACTCACAAAATCAAAATATACAAATTCCCCTTTAAACCTTGATCTATAACTGGAAGAATATTGCCTCTCCACTGCATTAAGGCCGGCCCTATTACCTTATGGAATTACCCAGTGGCAGAAATCCATTCACCTGATCCACTGACACCCTGGGGGCAACTCAGATAGCATAAAGCCAATTGATAGATGTATATTTGATATATATTTTATGCCTGGAATTTATGTTTTCTGCATGTTTCATTTGCTATTCTGACTCACTTTATGCCACAGGAGAGCTGGGAAAATTGAGAGGGACCAAGAAAGAAATGGCATAGAAAAATAGGATGGAAATCAAAACAGCCATTTTTCTTTCTAATCTAAGCCCTTAAACCTGACCATCCTGATAGCTCTAAAAGCAAAGAGGAAGTACTCCCTCCCTTGCTCCTCCCAGGAAGGGATAATGAGAAGGAAAGGAGCTAAAACTGGTAGAAGAGAAGAATACTGCCAAAGTAGCAGCTGAGCCAGGTGGTGGGGAGAGCAGTGGTGGTATAAAGACATAAGCATTAACAGAACTCAAGTTACGCATTTTAATCTATAGTTATCAAAATTCTTCCACAAAGTTCAGCTCACTTCACTCTCAAGGTAGACAGTACTGGTATTTTCAGCTCCATGTTATTGATATTCCAGAGAGGAGAATGGTTTATGGCAAAACTGGGATTCAAATTCAGCCTTCTATCTCTCTAGTGTACGTACAACTTTTAGAAGGCTTCTTCCTAAGCTTCTGTATATAAAGAGAATTCGTCATTATGCACATTATTCAAAGCCCTACCATGGGTCCTATCTTTTCCAAATGTTTAAGTTTTAAAAAATAATTTATACCAATTTATGATAATAGCTCACATACACATATATGCTGCTGCTAAGTCGCTTCAGTCATGTCTGACTCTGTGCAACCCCATAGACGGCAGCCCACCAGGCTCCGCCATCCCTGGGATTCTTCAGGCAAGAACACTGGAGTGGGTTGCCATTTCCTTCCCCAAGGCATGAAAGTGAAAAGTGAAAGTGAAGTCGCTCAATNTTGTCTGTACCTAGTAAAGGACATTCACCTCCAACGTAGGACAAAAAAGCAGAGTGGAGAGTCAGCAGCAGCTCTGCATCCCTTTTCTGTTCGTTCTTGAAAGTGCACCGGTTTGAACCAGTTTTGCCTCCTTAAATAGGTTGTCAATTAAGTGGAACAGCACCAGCTGAAAAGGGTTTGCTACATGAAACAGGTTGTTGATTAATCAGATCTTAAGTTACTTTACAGACACAGCACTAGACGTGGGCAAAACAGGAACCCACATCCCCAAGATGACCCTGGAATCAGGAATCTTCAGTCTACAAAACTCAAAAGAGTAAAAATTTTGCCACTGGAGCTCTTTACCAAGCAAGAAAAATTTCAATTAGAAAAACCTGGCTTCCAGCAGGACTAGTAGCCTCTATGGACTGCTTCTAAGACCAGCCAATCAGCTTCCACATTTGGAATTCCTCTAGCCCTTTAAATTTCACCTTAACTCTGGGGGAGGGAGACAAATTTGAGAGCTTGGCCTCGTGCCTTCTTTGCCTGTCAACCTCACAGTAAAGCTCTTTCTTTTCTTGAAAGCCACTGCCATAGTCCTGGTTTCTCTGCTCGTAGGGCAGCGAGTCCTTGCTTGATGATACTCAGCCCTTATTGTAGAGCCCATCTCTATCTCTAAAAATCAGCTCAAAATGCACTGAGGGAGAATATGCCCCTCCACAGCGCAGTTCCCCAAATTTCCCATTGTAATACAGAATGTCCCCAAACTATTTCTTCTTTCTCTTGATTGGTATCCCTCTTTTTTGCTTTTTTAAAAAAATATATGTATACCTACCCAGTTCAAGTTGAATCATGAGTCAGGAGTATTTAGCTGACGTCTGCTGAAGGGAGGTAAGAAACCCTAAGGAACCGGGTGGAGTTGGTACAGTTAGAATGAGAAGCAGCCTAGGGACAGAGCCTGAGTGGCAGATGCATAGCTGTTTTGGCTCGCCTGGGGCATCCCTTCACAACAAGGTGGGATGTGCGGGATATTAGTGACAAGGAGGACAGGTCACTGAAGGGAAAAATAGGTCTTTTTCAACCAACTAGAAGGCTCCCCAAGATCAAAAGAGAAAAGGCCAGCTACATCCACTAGTAAGGAATATACTCCTCCTACCTGCTTCCGATGTATACTGTCTGGTCAGAATGAGACAGTGAATGGGAGGACTGTTCTTTGCTTTCCATGCCCATCTTGGTGGCTGTGGTAGACATCTGCTATTTCTGCTCACCCACAGTCTCTTCTGTCCTGTCTCCTCTGTTAATCACACTCCTCTTTTCTTAATGGAAGACTTCTTTCTTACTCTAACCAATTGTGATGAAGGTGCCAAGCTTAATACCTTGCCCCCATCCCCATCACCATTGGCCACAGGGATAAGCATTCAACCCAAGTAAGTGAGGCAGTTTTTTCATTTTGTTGGCATAAGTGAATTAATCCCAAGAAGTGGGCATGTAAGCCAAACCAGGTCAGTGAAAATCTTCTCTAATATTTATATAAAACTGGAGTCTACAGCATTCTTTTTCCTCTGGCGTCACCAAGCTGGGACTATGTAAAGCCGGAGCTGCCTAGGCCACATCCCCCACTATGTGGAGGAAGCCATGACACAGTCTGTACGAAGAGGCCATAAATGGGATGAATATGGAGGAGAGAGAGAGATGGCACAGAGGAAAACGAGTTGACAAGAGATAAAGAAAGATGGGAGAGAGGTTGGGGAGGATGATGAGGGAAGAGAGACGGAAGAACAGAGAAAGATGGGGGCAGAGAAAGAAGAAAGACAAAAATTGGAGACAGAACTTGGTGCAAACGTGGGTAGAAATAGGATGAGAGAAAGATGAAAAGAGAGAAAATGGAGAGAGATGGCAGAGGGAAAATGGGGGAGAGAGAGATGAGATAATAGAGTGGTGGGGGAAAGAGAAAGTTGGGAAGGGGGTGGAGGAGGGAGAGAAATGAAGGAGAGAGGGAAGTAAAAATTGGGATGAGAGAGAAAGATATAGGGAAAAGCAGATTGGAAGAGAGACAGGAAGAGGTGAAAGAGAAAAAGGAGACAAAGGAGAGAAGCCAGAAACACAGTGGCTTTGCTTGGAGTCCTGCTTCCAGGCTACCCTTGAGGCCCTTGGCACCCTTGTGTACACAAGTTTACAACCAGGTTTGAATTGATCCTAACACTTGCAACCAAGACTGGTAACCACTATGATGCCCCTTATTAAATCCAAACCTATTTACAAGCCTCGCTCTCACAGCTTTGTTCTAGAACTCCAAGATGAACTGGAGGTTTCACCAATCACCACAAAGCATAATCACTCTTAGAATCTATCCACACTTCAAATAAGTAGAGAAAATATAATTTCCTTTCCTCTGCCTGAAGAGAGCATGTAAAGATCTTTATTTCTTTGGTATCTGGCTATCAGAAACCAATCTTCTGCCAAAAATACAAAAGAAACTACTTGGACGTTAAAAGCAGCATTTAGGAGAATAATATTGTACATCATACTAAAATTTGGCTTTATGCAAAATAGTAATGTGTCTAGCAATGCAAAGATTCTTCTAAAGTAGGTTAATAACAATCCAATATTATTCTCCTTTAAAAAAAATGAAAATGTATGTTAAAAAAAAGAGACCTAAAGTAGCTGAATCTTGTACCCATTGATGGAGCTGATTTACATAGATAGCATTTAACATTCCATCATCATTATGCTATCAGTCTCCTGTCTAACATGCAAGTCTAAAGACATTTGGTGTGCTTAGAGGTTAAAAAAAAAATAAAGTCNATGTTAAAAAAAAGAGACCTAAAGTAGCTGAATCTTGTACCCATTGATGGAGCTGATTTACATAGATAGCATTTAACATTCCATCATCATTATGCTATCAGTCTCCTGTCTAACATGCAAGTCTAAAGACATTTGGTGTGCTTAGAGGTAAAAAAAAAAAAAAAAAAAAAAACAAAGTCTATACCCGCCAGCCAAAATGGTAGTAAATGACAAAAAGAAGAAAGAAAAGAAAAGAAAAAAACAGGAAAAAAAACTTTAGCCAGATAGATGAATATTGACTGGGATGAGAAAAAGACCATCTCCCTCTACCCCACTTCTGTATCAATATAATAACCTAAAAGATTGAATAAAAGAAAACTAAATATTTAAGAATAAAATGTGATTATGAAATGGGGATCAGGGAGAAAAGGGAAGCATTATGATAATAGTCAAGTCTGCTAGAGGAAGCAGCTTTGAGAGTGCCCGCACTGACTTAAATGGAAAGCAAATGTAAATGAACCCCAGTTCTTTGAGTCCTTTAGACTCAACTGTGTGAATATTCTTAGATTTTTTTTTTCTTTTAAAATGTTAAGTGAATTTAATTCTGATGAGAAGAGTCAGAGAGAGTGCCCTGGAGAGACACGTCTGTCTGTGCAGTGTGGTGACGGGAAGCAGGGGTCACATGTGTGTGCATCCTCCTCAGGTGGAGAGCCCCTTCTTGGCCATGCACTGGGCTGTGACCTTGCAGATCTCACGGCCTCTTCAGTGCCTCTGCCAGCATATCAAGAAGGCCAGAAGGATCAGAAGTACAATGGAGTCTGGGGATTTGTAAAGCCATTGACCTCCATCACCCTAACCTCTAGGGCATCCTGAAATGTATCCAGACAAGCTGAAAAGAGCCTTGGTTATGTCACATGTGTGCAGCCAGGGTGTGTGTGCAGAGGCACCTTTAAATCACCTGAAAGAGAGATGCAAGCAGAGGAAAAAGGAAAGGAGAAACAATAGAGCATGAGGAGAACCAGCAGGCAAGTAGGAGAGGGGAGCAAGAAGGCAATGATGAAAGAGAGGAGGAGAAAAGATTAGTCCAAGAAATATACATTTTCTTCACTTCTGCTCATCTGGTTTCCTACCCTGAACATATAAGCCTTCTAGCAGTTGCTCCACACGTAGCTGCCCATTCCAAGCCCCTGGGCAGCCATCACCCCCATGACATGTCCAAGAACACATCAAAATCCTTTCAACACAGCTTGCCGACAGCCACTGCTGTTTAAAAGGACAATGCCCTTAACATACAAGTGCCATCTCTAGGCCTTTTCCTTAGCATTATATCCCAGACTGTGTGTCCTCTAGCAACTGTCAATAGCCTGGGATTGCTCCTAACATTGTTGAAATTTATTTACAAGGCAAACGGACAGAAGTCAATTAAACAGAGTGTGATACCAAGAGAAATATGCAGAAACTTCCTTTTTTAAACTAACAACCTTGGGCCATGTCTCTTTTTGTCCTGCTCCACAGTGTGACAAGACTAAACCAGACAAACCAGGTTCTCCCAGTCAGCAGTCTAGTCTACGAAAGAACAAAGATAAAATAAAGTGACAGCTTTTGAATATTAATAGGGCGTATCAGCAAGGGTGAGCAGCAAACAGTAGAAGTCATCCACAAGTTCTAAAAGCAGTTCCTAAAAGCCCGAATTCATCTCATCACTCCCCACTGAAGAATTCCACTAAGAAAATGAATCTTTATTTCAAAAACAAACTTCTGAGATGACTAGGGATGAAAGCAGAGAAAGAAATACTGAAGCACCACAGGACCAGCCTTCACTCATCCTCTGCCCCCAGGGCCCATCATGATGCCAAGCATATTATAGATGCCTAATAAATGTTTGTGACATGAATGATATGAAAAGAAAAGGAATGTTTTAAAATCAACTTCAGAATGGGAGGGGGCTTTGAAAACAGGCTGGCCCCAATCAGGATCACAGAAATAGAAAATGGAGTTTGAGGTCACTGAGATCTACTCCAGACATTACCTACAGAACCTTTGGAGAGTTTTCCTTTCTAAAGAAAAGTGGAAACAAAGTTTCTGGGGCACCCATTTCTATCTTTCTTATTCACTTACCTACAAACTCATGTATTCAACACTCCTTCAATAAATGTTACTGAGTGCCTATTATGTGTCAGGCACTGTGCAGGGCTCTCAGACACTAGTGATAAAGACAAGTAAGGGACCAGTTCTCAGGAAACATATTTGCTTTGCTCCTCCTCTTTGCCCTAAACCTGAGCCTAGGCCAAACCACGATATGTGTTATCTATTTCAATAGCCTGAATTGCTTCCCTAACACAAATTTCCTCCACCCCTAATTCATCTTTCCCATTTAATTTTTCTAAAAGATTGTCATGTTGTTCACGTACTCTAAAATCTCCAGTGGTTCCCTATTATCTATGATTCACTTTGCATGCTCAGTCGCTCAGTTGTGTCCAACTCTTTGAAACCCCACGGACTGCAGCATGCCAGGCTCCTCTAGTTCATGAAATTTTCCAGGCAAGAATACTGCAGTGAGTTGCCATTTCCTATTTCAGGGGATCTTCCCCACCCAGAGATTGAACTTGTATCTGTTTCATTTCCTGCATTGACAGGCAGATTTGTTACCACTGAGCCACCTGGAGAGTCCATAATTCACTGTTAGAGTCAGTTATCAATCTTCCCTTGTGATTTCTTTGGGTTTCCCTTGTGGCTCAGCCGGTAAAGAATCTGCCTGCAATGCAAGAGACCTGGGTTCGATCCCTGAGTTGGGAAGATTCCCCTGGAGAAGGGAAAGGCTACACATTCCGGTATTCTGGTCTGGAGAATTCCATGGACTATACAGTCCATAGAGTCGCAAAGAGTCAGACGTGACTGAGCGACTTCAAAGTTATCAATCAGGTACTCTGTATTAGGAATAAGGCTAAGATAAAGTCTATACTCCGCAACACACACTGACAGCTATCTTGAGTATTTATTGCTGTATAGCAAGTTACTCTGAAACTTGGATGCTTAAAACTACAAATGAGTATTTTCTTCCAGTTTCTGTGGGTCAGGTAGCCAGGAGAAGATTAGCAATTAAACTGAGATTGCAGTCAAGTTGTCAGCCAGGGCTATAGTCCTGTTTTCGAATTCTGTTGCTGGAGAAGATTCGTGAGAGTTCTTTGGATAGCAAGGATATCAAGCCAGTCAATCCTGAAGGAAATCAACCCTGAATGCTCATTAGAAGGACTGGTGCTGAAGTTGAAACTCCAATACTTTGGCCAACTGATTCAAAGAACTGACTCATTGGAAAAGACCGTGATGCTGGAAAAGATTCAGGACAGGAAGACAAGGAAGCAACAAAGGACCAGATGGTTAGATGGCATTACCGACTCAATGGACATGAGTTTGAGCAAGCTCCAGGAGATAGAGAAGGACAGGGAAGTCTAGCATACTAGTTCATGGAATCTCAAAGAATCAGACATGACTTAGCAGCTGAAAACCACAACAGTCACCTGCAGGCCCAGTCAAGGCTGGAGGATATACTTCCAAGAAGGCTCACTCACATGGCATTGGTGGTAAGCACAGTGAGTAAGATCCTGGATATTAGGCAGCCTGGATTCAAACTCCACCTCTACTTTTGGCAAGTTACTTTAGCTCTGCCTACCTTGATTTCTTCACCTACAAAATAATCTACTCTATATAAGCTTGTCATGATAATGAAATGGATCAATATTTATAAATTACTAAGAAAGAAGAGTGCTTGTCATGTAATAAGTTCTATTATCAGTTCAGTTCAGTCACTCAGTTGTGTCCGACTATTTGTGACCCTATGAGCTGCAGCACACCACGCCTCCCTGTCCATCACCTACTCAAACTCACATCCATCGAGTCGGTGATGCCATCCAGCCATCTCATCCTCTGTCGTCCCCTTCTCCTCCTGCCCCCAATCCCTCCCAGCATCAGAGTCTTTTCCAATGAGTCAGTTCTTTGCATNATAGACATATATGTATATTTCATAAACAGTAGTCTAAGAACTCACCTGCAATACAAGAGACATAGGAGATGTGGGTTGGGTCCCTAGGTGGAGAAAATCCCTTGGAGTTGGAAATAGCAACCTGTCCCAGTATTCTTGTTAGAAAATTCCATGGACAGAGGAGCCTAGCGGGCTACAGTCCAAGGGGTCACAAAGAGTCAGACAGGACGGAATGACTAAGCACACACACATGCATATTCTCTGAAGAAACAATGGGATCACAGGGTAAAAGTGCAAATATGCTTTTGTGTAAGATACTGTATGATGATGTACTAGCTTGCTGGGCTGGTATAACAAAATACTGTTCGTGTGAGTGTATGCATGCTAACTTGCTTCAGTTGTGTCCAGTACTTTGTGACTTCATGGACTATAACCCACCAGGGTCCTCTGTCGTTAGAATTTCTAGGCAAAAATACTAGAGTAGGGTGCCATCTCTTCCTCCAGGGAATGCTCCCTACCCAAAGATTGAACCTGCATCTCCTGCATTGGCAAACGTGTTCTTTACCACTGGTGCCACCTGGGAAGCACAAAGGGTACCATACACTGAGTGGATTAAAAAAGAGAAACAGTGGCTTCAAATTCTGGAGGCTAAAAGTCCAAGTTAAGGTACTGGCAGGGTTGGTGTCTTAGAGCTTTATTCTTACCTTTTACTTGGCATTTTTCTCACAATACCTTCACAGGGTGTTCCTCTGAGTGTGCCCATGCCCAAATTTCCTCTTCTCATAAGGATATATGTTAGAATTCCTTTTTAAAAAAACTGTGGCAAAACACACATAACCAAAAATTTAGTTTCTTAATCATTTGAGACTTCCCTGGTGGCTCAACAGTAAAGGATCTGCCTGCAGTGAAGGAGACGCAGGTTTGAACCCTGGGTCTGGAAGATCTCCTGGAGAAGAAAATGGCAATCCACTCCAGTATTCTTGCCTGGAGAATCCTTACAGTCCATGGGGTCGCAAAGAGTCAGATACGGCTGAACAACTAACATTTTCACTTCCACTTTAACCATTTTGAAGTGTATAGTGCAGTAGTATTAAAAACATTCATATTGTACAATCGTTGACACTCATCTCCAGAGTTCTTTTCATCTTGAAAAGTTGGAACTCGGTATACATTAAATAGTAAATGCTTATTCCTCTTTCTGCCCCAGGAGACCCCCATTCTCTCTCTCTGAATTTGAAAATTTAGATGCCTCATATAAGTGGGAACAAGTATGTTTCTTTTGTAACTAGATTATTTCTTTTAGCATAATGTCCTCAGTGTCCATCCATGTTGCAGTACATGTCGGAGTATCCATTCTTTTTAAGGTTAAATATTTTTGTATATATCACATTTTATTCTTTTATACATACATGGACAGTTGTGTTGCTTCTACATTTTACATATCAGGTATAATGTTACTAAAGGCATGGCTGTACAAACATCCCTTTGAGAGTCTGCTTTCAGTTCTTTTGGGTATGTATACAGAGGTGGGGTTGCTGGGTCCTGTGGTGATGCTATTTTTAATTTTTTTTAGATGCTGTTATCTATAGGAGCAAGCCATTTTATATCCCCATTAACAATGTATAAGGGTTTCCAACTTTTCCACATCCTCATCAACAATTATCTGGGTTTTCTGCATTATATTAGTTTCAGGTGTACAACATAGAATGTTTTTACTGGAGTATATAGTTGTTCTACAATGCTGTTAGTTTCTGCTGTACAGCAAAGTGAATAAGCTATACATATACACACACGCCCTCATTTTTTGCCTGCCTTCCCATTTAGGTCACCACAGAGCAGTGAGTAAATTTCCCTATGCTATACGGTAGGCTCTCATTAGTTATCTGTTTGATACATAGTAGTGTGTTTATGTCAATCCCAGTCCCTCAAATCCTCACACTTCTCCTTCTTCCACTGGTATCCATGGGTTTGTTCTCCACATCTGTGTCTCTATTTCTGCTTTGTAAATAAATTCTTCTGTATCATTTTCCTATATTACACATATAAGCAATACTATATGATATTTTTCTTTCTGACTTCACTCTATATGGCAGTCTCCAGGTCCATCCACATCTCTGAAAATGGCATAGTAGTTTTATGCCTTTCTATGGCTAAATAATATTCAGTTGTAAATATGTGGCACATTTTCTTTATTCTGTTGTTGATGGACATTTGGGTTGCTTCTGTGTCCTGGCTATTGTAAATAGAGTTGCAGTGATCATTAGGGTGTATTTTGAATTATAGTTTTCTCCAGGTATATGCCCTGTGAGACACTGCTTTTGCTGTGTCTCATAGATTTTGGATTGCTTTCATTTTCCTTTCTCTCTAGGTATCTTTTGATTTCCTTCATTATTTAGAAACATTGCTTAGCCTTCATGGTTTATTTTTTATAGTTGTTTTTTTTTCCTTGTTGATTTCTAATCTTAGTGTTGTGGTGAGAAAAGATGCTTAAGTTCAAATGTCTTAAATTTCTTTTTTTTTAAGACCAAATATTTTATTTTATTTTTTTATACATACATATTTATATTTATAACATACTATATATACATTTTTAACAGATACAGTATATATATATATATATGATATATATATATATCATCACTTCTTTAAAACGATTATTTACCAGTGAATTATTTCTTGCTATGCTAGTTTAATTTTAGAATAGTCCCTAACTCAAATTATTGATACAACTGCAGATAATCTACATTAACTTTTGAAGTTAGTGTGCAAGTTGCTATTTTTTTTTCCACTGTGGTTTTATTTTATTTTTTTTTAATTTTACTTTACAATGCTCTATTGGCTTTGCCATACATCGACATGAATCCACCACAGGTGTACACAAGTTCCCAATCCTGAATCCCCCTCCCACCCCACAACGTCTGTCTGGATCATCCCTGTACACCAGCCCCAAGCATCCTGCATCCTGCATCGAACATAGACCGGCGCCTCGTTTCTTACATAATAGTATATATGCTTCAATGCCATTCTCCCAAATCGTCCCGCCCTCTCGTTTCTTGAGGCTGACTTTGTGGCAGAGCATATGACCTATCCTGAAGCATGTCCCATGTGTACTTGAGAAGAAATTGTAGTCCACTACTTTTGGATGGAATGCACTATAAAAATCAATTAAGTCCAATGGTGTAATACGTCATTTAGGGGATGTTTTCTTTTTGACTTTTTTTCTGTCTTAAACGCTATTGTCAATTGTATTATTGTCAATTTCTCCTTTGTGGCTGTTAGTATTTGCCTTATATATTGAGGTGCTCATATGTTCAATGTGTATGTATAATTGTTATATCTTCTTCTTACCCCTTTCTCATTTTGTCCTGTCTTACTTTGTCTCTTGAAACAGCCTTATTTTAAAGTCTATTTTACCTGATACAAGTATTCTATTCCATATTTCTTTTGATATCCATTCGCATGGAATACCTTCTTACACATCACTTTCAGTCTGAATGTGTCCCTAGACCTGAAGTGTGTCTCTTTAGACTGCCTGTATCTTTTGATTCAGTTTAGTTGTGTCCAACTCTTTGTGACCCATGGACTGGAGCACACCAGGCTTCCCTGTCCCTCACAAACTCCCAGAGCTTACTCAAACTCATGTCCATCAAGCTGGTGATGCCATCCAATCATCTCATCCTCTGTCGTCCCCTTCTCCTCCAGCCTTCAATCTTTCCCAGAATCAGGGTCTTTTTAACTGAGTCAGTTCTTCGCATCAGGTGGCCAAAGTATTAGAGGTTCAGTTTCAGCATCAGTCCTTCCAAAGAAATCCCAGGGCTGATCTCCTTCAGAATGGACTGGTTGGATCTCCTTGCAGTCCAAGGGACTCTCAAAAGTCTTCTCCAACACCACAGTTCAAAAGCATCAATTCTTTGGCACTCAGCTTTCTTTATAGTCAAATTCTCACATAGACACTGGAAAAACCATAGCTTTGATGAGACGAAACTTTGGTGGCAAAGTAATGTCTCTGCTTGTTAATATGCTAGGTTGGGCACAGCTTTTCTTCCAAGGAGCTAGCATCTTTTAATTTCATGGCTTTAGTCACCATCTGCAGTGATTTTGGAGCCCAAAGAAATAGTCTCTCACTGTTTCCACTGTTTCCCCATCTATGCCATGAAGTGATGGGACTAGATGCCGTGATCTTAGTTTTTTGAATGTTGAGTTTTAAGCCAAATTTTTCACTCTCCTCTTTCACTTTCGGCAAGAGGCTTTTTAGTTCTTCGCTGTCTGCCACAAGGGTGGTGTCATCTGCGTATCTGAGGTTTTTGATATTTTTCCAAGCAATCTTGATTCCAGCTTGTGTTTCATCCAGCCCAGAATTTTGCATAATACTACTCTGCATGTCATTTAAATAAGCAGGGTGACAATATACAGCCTTGATGTACTCCTTTCCTGATTTGGAACCAGTCTGTTGTTCNTGTTTTAACAATTGAGATAAGATAATGGTGGGCAGAGGCTGATTCTGAAATTTAGAAATCTCCATAGTTGATTATTTTCACGAAGAGAATGGGTAGCTGCATGTCCTGGAAACTGCAGGTTGACAGTAAGTTAAACCAGGTTTCACTTTCAGTTCAGTGGCTCAGCCCTGTCCGACTCTTTGTGACCCAATGGACTACTGTACCCCAGGATTCCCTGTCCATCACCAACTCCAGGAGCTTGGTCAAACTCATGTCCATCAGTTGGTGATGCCATCCAACCATCTCATCCTCTGTCTTCTCCTGCCTTCAGTCTTTCCTAGCATCAGGCATTAAAGCACCGAATAGTGGAAGAGAGCCATCTATTGCATAAGTAAGAGTCGCCCAGACCCAGGCAAAGAGGAAATGAGTTCCACACAGGACAGCCTTGGGTGAAGTAATGGTTATAGAGGGGCAAAGGGCAAGGGGCGAGAGATTTTATATCAATGGGTGAGGTCAGGGCGCCAGAGGTTGCGGCCTTAAGTGAGGGGCGCAGTGATTTCTGGTGGGAGCTTCAAGCTCCGCTGCCAACCACGCTCAATAGGGCCATCTCTCCATTCTCTCCCCGGCTCTTCTTCTTCTGGGGTGGNACCATAGAGGCTAAGCCTCTGCCACCAGGTACTTCAGCCCAATTAGCTGAGCTCATAGCCCTGACTTGAACTCTAGAGCTGGGAAAAGAAAAAAGAATAGCCAATTACACTGACTCCAAGTGTGCCTTTCTGGTGCTACATGCACATGCGGCTATTTGAAAAGAAAGGAGCCACTTGACCACCTGAGAGTCCCCAATCAAATATGGTAATCAGATTCTTCGACTCTTGGAGGCAGTCCATTTGCCCACTGAGGTTTCAGTCTCCCACTGTAAAGGACACCAAAAAGGGAACATAGAAGTGGCACGAGGGAACCAAGCAGCTGATCAGGCAGCATTACATGACCTAATAGGGATTGCCTATTTTACCAGAAACTCCTTCATACACTGAAGGTGAGACTCTTAAAGCTAAGAAAGAGGGCTTTCAAGAAGTTCATATGGGGTGGTTCCAAAAAGAGGGACTTTTTTTTCTGCCTGGGAACCTCCAATGGAAGTTGGTTAACTCCTTACATGCCACTACTCATTTAGAGAAAAAGGCCCTCCAAAGANGAGACTCTTAAAGCTAAGAAAGAGGGCTTTCAAGAAGTTCATATGGGGTGGTTCCAAAAAGAGGGACTTTTTTTTCTGCCTGGGAACCTCCAATGGAAGTTGGTTAACTCCTTACATGCCACTACTCATTTAGAGAAAAAGGCCCTCCAAAGATTACTAGAAAGGTCCTTCAGAGGAACAGGCTTCCAAACAACTGTAAGACAGGTGGTCTCCTCTTGTCCCACTTGCCAATTAAACAACCCCCAAGGAGCTCAAAGACCCCAGCTGGCCCAGCCTATTCAAAGACGTGAGACCTACCCAGGAGAGGACTGGCAGATGGACTTCACCCAAGTGCCAGTTTCTCAAGGGTATAAATACCTATTAGTCATGATAGATACATTCACAGGATGGATCAAAGGCTTTCCCACCCGGACTGAGAAGGCTGAGTGAGTGAGTGAGTGAAGTCACTCAGTCATGTCTGACTCTTTGCTATCCCATGGACTATAGCCCACCAAGCTTCTCTATCCATGGGATTCTCCAGGCAAAAATACTGGAGTGGGTTGCCATTTCCTTCTCCAGGGGATCTGCCCAACCCAGGGATCGAACCCAGGTCTCCCACATTGCAGGCAGAAGTTTTAACCTCAGAGCCAGAGAAGGCTGAGGAGGTGGTAAAAAAAACTGCTCCATGAAATCATTCCAAGATTTGGTCTTCCCAGGTCATTACAAAGTGACAATGGGACATCATTTACTTCTAAGGTCACCCAAGGGGTCTCGAAAGCATTGGGCATTACTTATTATCTCCACTGTGCCTGGAGGCCTCAATCTTCAGGAAAAGTAAAAAGAGCCAATCAATTCTTAAAATCAGCGATAAAAAAGATAACCCAGGAGACCTCCCTGGGATGGAAGGAGGCTTTACCAATAGCTCTCCTCCGCACCCGCATTGCCCCTAAGGAACACATTGATCTTAGTCCACAGCAGTCAAGGTACCAGGACGTGACTCCTGGATTCACTACTCACGAGTCAAGCCGTGGAAGAAAACAGAAGAAGACACTCAGTACACCTGTGAGCCCCTGGGAGATCTCGGATACCTATTCAGGACTACCAATGAGTGCCATTCTAATGAACACCCCCAAAATCTGGTTTCTGGGGATAAGATTTCTCAGGATAACTCTAAAGAGCCAACACAGCTTGACAGAGACTACTCCAAAACAGACAGGAGATCTTCTGATCCCTGAACAAGGAAGGACTTGAGCCATCCTGGCAATGTGAATTTAAAATTGACTAATGCCCCTACTAATCCTTGTTATGCTATTTTGATGCTTATGATTATTCCATGTACTGTCAATTGTCTAACCCGTTTTGTCTCTGCCCAGGTCAACAAGCTACAACATGCAGTGCCAGTTCAACAAAGATATAAAACTACAGCCGACCATGGAAAATATCACACACCCTTAGACGGACACTGCTATAAGGACTCTGAGGGTTGAGACTAACAAGATGGGGAGGCCCAATACCCCTCGCCATCCAGTTAAGCAGGGAGTAGCCAGAAAGACATCGATGCCCCTTTTCCCAAAGAACTGGGCCTCCCATCTCTTGAGGGGGGAATGTTAGGTAGGTAGAATAGGGAATAGGAGTCCAAAATGGCGGTGGGTAAAAGACAAGGAAGGGAAAAGCCCGCGAAAATAGAATGAAAGAAGGTCCGAAGTTCCCAGACCAGAGTGAGGACCTCAGGTAAAACAAACAACACTCCTGGCTGGCCCAGTTTACATAGGACAGGCCCAGGGAGAGAGAAACATACAAAAAGAGGAGCCAAAGCTAGCTCTCTCTCCCCCCCGCCCCCCGCCCCCCGCACGCACTGACGTGCCCTCACACCTCGAAGATGGATTTTCCTGCTATCTTCTAAATAAAATAGAGCTGTAACGCTGATTTGTCTAAGAGCTATAACATGGTCCATTCAAGACCTGAGAGCTATAACATGCTCTATCCAAGACCTGAGAGCTGTGACACTCCAAGGGGGCTTTAATGTCCATCACTCCAAATCTTTGTTGTGACAAGACAAAGAACTGAGGAACATACACTCGCGTGAGAGTAGCATCTTTCTTTTTGGTCTACAGCTCTCTGAGTCTTTGTTCGGGGTTCTGATTGAGGTCAGGGAGGTACTGGTGCCATCTGGGACACACCCTGAGGAGCACACCCCGCTTCACTGTGGAGGGTGTTTCCACCAAGGCACCTCTCAGGTTTCCTTACTTCTCCTAGATTTGCTTTCTGAAGTTTTGTCATCTAGAAGACCAAGAAAATGTTCACATGGCCTGGAAAGCCAAGGAGAGGCAAGCATTTCCTAAAATTCTTTCTCAGCTCCATGACGGTGAATCCCTTCCCTGCTCTTGCCCGGAGGCTGCCTCATTATAGTGAATTCAGTTCAGCCCCTGCCCTAAGGAAAGTTCCTAGTCTGACTTGGACACTCTCCACATCCCTTTCTGCTCTACACTAGGACTAGTAGTTCACCAAGAAACTAGAGTCCACTAAATATATATATATATATATATGCATATATATATATATATATATGCACAACCTAAAAACTGAGAATTCTATTTTATTAGGCAGATTTTCAGAGGACTTCAAACCTAGGAAGCAGGCTCTCAGTTAGCTCTGAAGGACTATTTTGAAGGGCAGGGGAGCCAGGATGTATTGGAGTTTTATAAAACAGATAATAAGAACATCAAAAAATTACTATTAATTAAGGAAAACCAGACATCAGGTTAATAAACTTAGTGCTTTTCTATGAAGGAGAAGATGCCAAAGTCTGGGTACACTGAAAGCATTCTTTTGACAAGCACCTTAGCTATTTAGGGCTAGCATCCTGTTCTTTCCCACCCTAGTCCCCTGAAGTACATGGGGATGGGCCTGATGGCTTGAGTTTCCATCCTGAAGTCCCTAAGGGCTCACTGTGGGGCAGGGGGCCTGTAATGTGATGGCTTAATGGCCCACAACATCCTTTGTTTAACCATTCTTAGTCCTGACCAGCAATGAACAAAGAAAGTTGAGACTGTCATCTACCAAATCAGTAAACAAAGGATGCTGTGGCTACTACAGTCACCCTATGCACCCTGAGGGGATTCAAGATAGAGAAAAAAAGAGTGCTGGTCCTAGATAGTTGAAACCGGAAATTGCTCTGCTGTGTCTGACTCTTTGCCATCCCATACAACCCATGGAATTCTCCAGGCCCAAATACTGGAGTGGGTAGTCTTTCCCTCCTTCAGAGGATCTTCCCAACCCAGGGATCGAACCTAGGTCTGTAATATTGCAGGCAGATTCTTTACCAGCTGAGCTACAAGGGAAGCCCAAGAATACTAGAGTGGGTAGTCTATCCCTTCTCCAGCGGATCTTCCCTTGAACTGGGGTCTCCTGCATTGCAGGCGGTTTCTTTACCATCTAAGCATTGGGTATATACCAAAGGAATTTGATATCAAAGGATTTCAAAGAACCCTGACTCTTGGATTTTCCCATACCTAGAAAAGTGCTAAGTTCATTAACTTGAGATTCTAGTTTTTCTTTAGGTGCATGCTCAGCCGTTTCAATGTTGTCTGACTCTTTGTGACCCTATCGACTGTAGCACTCCAGGCTACATGAGATTTTCCAGGCAAGAATATCAGAGTGGGCTGCCATGCCCTCCTCCCAGGGATCCTCCAGAACCAGGAATTGAATTTGAGTCTCCTGCAGTTCCTGCTTTACAGGCAGATTATTTACTCCTGAGCCACCCAGGAAGTCCCCTGGTTTTTCTTTAAATAACAGTAATATTTTGATGTTTTGACTACCTGTTGTTGTTTTTTTCCCTCTCAAACCCCACTGTATCTCTTGGCTCCTCCCTTACCTCTTCTGAACAGNAGGCAGATTATTTACTCCTGAGCCACCCAGGAAGTCCCCTGGTTTTTCTTTAAATAACAGTAATATTTTGATGTTTTGACTACCTGTTGTTGTTTTTTTCCCTCTCAAACCCCACTGTATCTCTTGGCTCCTCCCTTACCTCTTCTGAACAGTCCATCAGAGCCATCTGAGAGGCTGTCACTCGGGCTTAAATCCTCAATATGTCCACCGACTAAAACAGTTCTCACAATTTATCACATCTGTAAACAGTAGGAGTTTTGTTTCAGCCCCAATCTCCAGTGCCTTACAACTTTTTGTTCTCTCACATTGGCTAGAACCACAGTTGCTATTGTGTAGTTGCTAAATCGTGTCCAACTCTTTGCAACGCCATGGACTGTAGCGCNTCACAATTTATCACATCTGTAAACAGTAGGAGTTTTGTTTCAGCCCCAATCTCCAGTGCCTTACAACTTTTTGTTCTCTCACATTGGCTAGAACCACAGTTGCTATTGTGTAGTTGCTAAATCGTGTCCAACTCTTTGCAACGCCATGGACTGTAGCGCACCAGGCTCATGTGTCCATGGAATTTCCCAGGCAAGAATACTAAAGTGGGTTTAGGTTGTACATATTTTTTAAGTGGACAACACCAATACTGTATTTATCAGACTCACTGATAATTAGTGTTTTGAACCAGGGTCTCTCTTATGTGTCCAAGTGAGCAAGCTCTTCTTTCTCTCCTTTGAACAGTGTGTAACTGCACACACTGTAGACCCTTAGCTATGTTGGCATGTGTTTCCTAAGAACAAAGACATTCTCTTATGTGACCGCAGTACTTACTGGGTTCAGTAAATTTAACACTCGGTTCAGTTCAGTGACTCAGTCGTGTCCGACTCTTTGCAACCCCATGGACTGCAGCATGCCAGGCTTCCCTGTCCATCAACAACTCTTGGAACTTGCTCAAACTAATGCCCATTGAGTTGGTGATGCCATCCAACCAGCCCTTCCTCTGTCGTCCCCTTCTTCCACCTTCAATCTTTCCCAGCATCAGGGTCTTTTCCAATGAATCAGTTCTTCACATCAGGTGGCCAAANGTTCTTCTGTGTATTCTTGCCACCTCTTCTTAATATTTTCTGCTTCTGTTAGGTCCCTACCATTTCTGTTCTTTATTGTGCCTGTCTTTGCATGAAAAGTTCCCTTAGTATCTCTAATTTTCTTGAAATGAATTCTAGCCTTTCTCATTGTGTTGTGGGACAATGGACTGGTTCAAATTGGGAAAGGAGTATGTCAAGGCTGTATTTTGTCACCCTTCTTATTTAACTTGTATGCAGAATCCATCATGTGAAATGTTGGGCTGGATGAAGCACAAGTTGGAATCAAGATTGCCAGGAGAAATATCAAGAACCTCAGTTATACAGATGACACCACCCTAATGGCAGAAAGTGAGGAGGAACTGAAGAGACTCTTGATGAAGGTGAAAGAGGAGAGTGAAAATGCTGGCTTAAAACTCAACATTCAAAAAACTAAGATCATGGCATCATCATGACATTAGTTCCACTGCAGGTCCCATCACTTCTTGGCAGACAGATGTGGAAACAATGGAAATTGTGAGTTACTTTCTTGGGCTCCAAAATCAGTGCAGATGGCGACTGTAGCCATGAAAATAAAGATGCTTGCTTCTTGTGAGAGAAGCTATGACAAATGTAGGCAGCATATTAGAAAGCAGACATTACTTTGCCAACAAAGTTTCTCATAATCCAAGCTTTGGTTTTTCCTGTAGTCATGTATGAGTGTAGAGTTTGACCATAAATATAGCTGAGAGCTGAAAAACTGATGCTATTGAACTGTAGTGTTGGAGAAGACTCTTGAGTTCCTCCGACAGCAAGGAGATCAAACCAGTCAATCCTAAAGGAAATCAGTCCTGAATATTCATTGGGAGGGCTGGTGCTGAAGCTCCAATACTTTGTTCATCTGATGTTAAGAGCTGACTCATTGGAAAAGACCCTGATGCTGGCAAAGATTAAAGGCAAGAGGAGAAGCGGACCACAGAAGATGAGATGGCTGGATGGCATCTCCTATTCTATGAACGTGAACCTGGGCAAACTCTAGGAGATGGTGAGGGATGGAGAAGCCTAGCGTGCCTCAGTCCAGTGGGTCTCAAAGAATAGGACACGACTGAGTGGCTGAGCAACAATCTGTCCAAGTAATCAGCCTACATAATATAGATGCTTTTGTGCCTTTGACTGTCTCACCTCAATTAAACCCATCCAACTTTCTCTAACAAAGCAGGATTGAATCAGAAAGTATTCCTTAAAAATGAGGAGTCTCTTGCCAAGATTTTATCTGACTCTCAATTGTAACATAAATTTTATATTTTGCTGGTATTTTTTCCATTTGAGTCAATAGAGTCAGTTTTCCTTGTTGAAGGCAGAAGTATAAAATAAACAATACTATTCCCTAAAATAGAAGATTTGCATTGGTCTGGCAGTATTTCCAGAACTATAGATCCCTCAGATCTTAGGTCTTTCTTNGCTGGTATTTTTTCCATTTGAGTCAATAGAGTCAGTTTTCCTTGTTGAAGGCAGAAGTATAAAATAAACAATACTATTCCCTAAAATAGAAGATTTGCATTGGTCTGGCAGTATTTCCAGAACTATAGATCCCTCAGATCTTAGGTCTTTCTTTTTAAATCTAAAGAATCATTTCTCAAATTCAATTCTAAAATTCTTGATTTTAAATAAATTAATTAATTAAAAAAAAAAAAAGAATTTAGTCACAGAAGGATATTGGAGTATCCAGGGCTTCCTATGTTGCCCCTTAACAGGACAAAAATCTCTTGGTTTTTAAAGATTGAAAATCTTTGAGACAAAAAGATGACAAAAGATTGATAATCAGGATATCTGATCTGGCAGAACATGTTTATCTTCCTGGTCTCAGATGAGATTATGCACAAAGACCCTCTGTGCCTGGCAAGAGGAAGAACATTAGTTAAAACCATGCCTCTCACTCTCAAAGGCTCCAAGTGGTGTGAAAGTGGATTCTAAGCATTCCTGGGGCACAAGCAGAATAAACCTTGGCTGAAAGAGAGTAAGAGTGGTCACTCTGTCCAGTTTGCAGAGGATTATATAGCTAGACAAAGGCATAAGCATGATACAGTGGACAGACCCTGTCAGGATTGTGTGGGGGTGTGATTTGTACTGATGATCCACTGAGATTGCAAAGACTCTAGGAGGAGGTGGTCAGGGTACAACAGGCCCTAGGGTGAAGAATTATCAGAATTATAGCACAAGATGTATCTGGGATTGAGGACAGCCAAGAAACAAGGAAGCAGGAGACAGTCCTCTCCTATATGATTGCTATAGTGGTAGTCGTCTAAGAACCCACATATACCCTGCTGAAGTTTTAAACATAACGCAAGGTAAGTTGATACAACAACTTCTGAGAGTTCTTAAAATTCAGTTCACTCACTCAGTCATGTCCGACTCTGTGACCCCAAGGATTGCAGGATGCCAGGCTTCCCTGTCCATGGCCAACTCCTGGAGCTTGCTCAAAATCATGTCCATCGTGTTGGTGATGCCATCCAACCATCTCATCCTCTGTTGTCCCCTTCTCTCAATTTAAATCTTCCCAGCATCAGGGTCTTTTCAATTGAATCAGTTCTTTGCATCCAGTGGTCAAAGTATATCCTTTGGAGTTTCAGCTTTAGCATCAGTCCTTCCAATGAATATTCAGAACTTATTTCCTTTAGGATGGACTGCTGGTTGGAACTCCTTGCAGTCCAAGGGATTGTCAAGAATCTTCTTCAACACCACATTTCAAAAGCAACAATTCTTCGGCACTCAGTTTTCTTTATAGTCCAACTCTCACATCCATGCATGACTAGTGGAAAAAACAGATTTGACTAGATGGACCTTTGTTGGCAAAGCAATGTCTATGCTTTTTTAATATGTCTGGTGCATATAGCTTTTCTTTCAAGGAATAAGTGTCTTTTAATTTCATGGCTGTCGTCACCATTTGCAGTGATTTTGGAGTTCAAAAAAATAGTTTTTCCCTCTATTCATTGTTTCTCCATCTATTTGCCATGAAATTTATTTGCCACAAATTATTTTTCAAATAAATATTTTTATGGAAAATATTTTACACAATAAATCTATTTGCCACAAAGAAAGGCAATTCCAAAGAATGTTGAAATGACTGCACAATTGCACTCATCTCACATGCTAGCAATGTAATGCTCAAAATTCTCTAAGCCAGGCTTCAGCAGTACATGAACAGAGAACTTCCACATATTCAAGCTAGATTTAGAAAAGGCAGAGGAACCAGAGATCAAATTGCCAACATCCGTTGGGTCATCAAAAAAGCAAGAGAGTTCAAGAAAAACGTCTACTGCTTTATTGACTACACCAAAGCCTTGACTGTGTGGATCACAATAAATTGTGGAAAATTCTGGAAGAGATGAGAATACCAGATCATTTGACCTGCCTCCTGAGAAATCTGTATGCAGGTCAAGAAACAAGAGTTAGAACTGAACATGGTACAACAGATGGTTCCAAATTGGGAAAAGAGTACCTCAAGGCTATATATTGTCACTCTGCTTATTTAACTTATATGCAGAGTACATCATGCAAAATGCTGGATTGCATGAAGCACAAGTTGGAATCAAGACTGTAGGAGAAATATCAAAAACCTCAGATATGCAGATGACACCACCCTTATGTAGAAAGTGAAGTTCTTAGAATTGTATCAGACAAATTAAGGATTTCAAAAATCAATTCCAATTTCTTATATAACTTTATTTTTACTCTAAGTCCCATTGTAGATGGATGACTCAGGGAGAAAAAAATTGAAGGAAATGACATTTTGCATAACTGGGTTTGAGTATAATTTTTTAATTGTTATATAAGGAAATATTTAAGAGTATTTAGAGTTTTACTGTCACAAGACTAAGTGAAATGGCAACCCACTCCAGTACTCTTGCCTGGAAAATCCCATGGACAAAGAAGCCTGGTAGACTACAGTCCATGGGATCACAAAGAGTCGGACATGACTGAGCGACTTCACTTTTGACTTTAAACATTTAAAAGCCTCAGTGTGTACCAGGCAGTCAAAGAGAACAGAGAAAAGCTAGGTCTGTGTATTTGATTTTCTGCAGAGATGCAAAGAGCAGTGATTTCTTGAGCTGAGGTTGGTGCCTTTTACAAGTGAGGCACAACTGCAGAAGTCCTTTGGCTTTTCCAAGAACTTGCTCCTGTTACCCTTCCCATGGGTCTTTCAGTATACAACAGAATACCATTAAAAAAAGACAAGTTTTTTGTGTGCCAGGAATTATGCAACATTTTAAGTTCATTATCTCATTATATTCTTATAATTGACAAAGGAGGAGCTACTATCATTACTTCCATTTCTAAGAAGAGGCTGAAGTTTAGATTGTGCAGCATATCCAAAGTCTAGAAATTACTGGTTAAGATCCATCTCTACCCTTTATTCTAAGTCCAGAGCCCAGTTCTTAAATTATTAATACTTGTGACAAATAACACTTTAATAACTATAATGATGCCTCCTCCGTTAACTATTCCCCAATCTTTATTTTTTCCATGAAGACTTGTAGACTAAAAATGTGATGATGGTGTATTTTCTTTCCACCCTGAGTATGGTAATAGAAAAGAAAGATATTTGTGTGAAGGAGAAACAAGGTGTTGGCTTTGAAATAAGAGGGATATTCAGTTATTGGACTTAACACATCCTCATACCGTATTCACCAGGGTATCTTTCCTCTTATCCTGAGATAACCCTTTCACTATGAAAGGGCTCAATCATGACTATAGTTGACAAGGAATTAAATACTATAATTAAGCTTATATCCTGAATCTGATAGGTCTGGGTATTGTCATGGATGGTGGTCCCTAGGATGGAGGAGAAGCACACATACAGGTAGTATTTTTCTTCTTTATACAGTATTGAATGACTGGGGATTAAAGAAACTAGGGATTATGAGTAGTTGGTCTTAATCTATAGTAGAACTAACAGGTCATCTGTAGAGAAACAACTCACTGTGGGATTTTGGAGGATATTGGCTAAAAGTTCAATTAAGTACAGATTAAAAGCCCTGTATCTCCATACACACACTTTGCTTCACATAGTATAAATGGACTTTTGGCTAATGCCAAAGAATTATCCCATGTAATGTCAAAGAATTATCCTGCGACAAAATTTCCTTGTTCATGGCCATCAGTTACACAAAAGCTGAGGGAAATAACATCATTTTTCTTTGTTTTCTCAAAGCCCAAGGTGTGATCGGGAGGTAAAGTAAGCTTCTCTGATTTTATAGTATATTTTCATCAACTCCTAATACAAGTTAGCAGATAAATTACATTTGGCATTAAAATTATGTTCATAGAACACAATATTTCCCCAACAAACAGACTTGCTTTTGGCACTAAACTCCAGGACCCTTGATAAGGAGATGGGAAATAACTACCTTTCAACCAAAATAATGAAAAAGAAATATTCCCAATCAAACCTTAGGCTTAGGAATAATATTCTGAGGAAATAGAAATTTATGCCTGGATTGGGGGATGGGGGTTAAGCTAAACTCTAGAAAGTTTCTGGTATTTTAAGTTTTTTTAAAAAATATATATAAGGCTTGAATTTTAGTTCTGGCTTACTTATTGACTTCTTTATATATCAAATACAAAGATGATTCATTATATGTTAAGTCGGCTTTGTCATGATAAGTTGCTTCAGTCGTGTCCGACTCTGCAATCTTATGGACTGTAGCCCACCAGGCTCCTCTGACCATGGGATTCTCCAGGCAAGAATACTAGAGTGGGTTGCCATTCCCTTCTCCAGGAGATCTTCCCCATCCAGGGATCGAACCCCCAACTTATATGTCTCCTGCATTGGCAGGCAAGTTTGCTTTTTTTATTTTTTTACCACTAGCACCACCCGGGAAGCCCTAGCTTTTGAATTTTTGTAATGAGTTGGAAATTGAGAAGGTTAAATGAGCATGTTAGATTTGAAGTCTGAAACATCAACTAAAATGGACATACCATAAGTGAGTGAGATTGCTTCATTCCATTTGTTATCACAAAATATAGGTTTGAAGTAGCCATCACATGATGGAACTTCTATGATCAATAAAGTTCATACATTTCATTTTGATAACTTATCCATAAGAATTATCCAAGGATATCTAAAGTTTTATCAAGGGTTGCATCTACCACTGGGAATATATTTATTCTTATCGCCTTTACTCAGTTCTCTATCCCACCTTTTTCAAGTGAATAATCCCAGTGTTACCTTCTTGCTTCTGTTGTCTTACTTAGTCTGGCTGCTGTGCTTCATGTATGCCATTTCAGAGCCTCCAAAATGGAATCTCCTAATATCATTCTCTCTTCCTCCCCACTCACAGTCAACTTTTTAATGAGGATATGTGGGATATTGCATTTCCATTTATCTATTTAAATGGGAGTATGATCTGGCTTTAGGGCTTCCACACCCTTCTAAAACAGTTTACAAATTCTGTTGTAAAGGTCTGGAAAAATTAGAATGATTGATCTGAGACTTGGAATGGGACTCTACTACCCACAGGAGTTATACTTTTACCTTCCAGAAACTATGCAAAACACTCTCTCCAAAGAGAAATCAGAAGTCTTTTACCAAAAAAGTCAAAGATATAAAGTCAAAGAAGATCCTCCTTCTGTTGTCTGTATGCTTGTGTCTGTTGTGCTTAATTTTATGAAGTCAAATAGTAAAAGGAATATTGTACAAAAATTCAAGCCCCTGATTTCTTCTTTCAAATATTTCAGGTATTCTTGTTTCTGGAAATCCATGGACAAACAGAATATATGCTAGTGTTCCTCTTATCCCCAAAACTCTGGTAAGACTTGGTTATATGAATCTTATTTCATTGGCTTCCCTGGTCAAAGCCTTTTCCTGCCATCATTAAATGTCTGTATGTCTCATACAGGCAGAACGCTCACTTGGATTGAGCCCCTGTCTTTAGAATGTGGAGAAGTCTCTCTCGAATTTGTTTAGTGCGAACAGCATAGACAACTGGATTGAGGATGGGTGGGATGAGGAGGTAAAAGTTGGCCAAAAGGATATGAATATGGGGAGGGACATGATGGCCAAAGCGGTGAGTGAGAGAGGACACAGCAATGGGTATGTAAAAGACAAGGATAGCACAAATATGAGAACTGCATGTACCCAGGGTTTTCAGCCTAGCCTCAGGGGTGGCCAACCCCATTACCGTCCTAAAAATCATCACATAGGAGGCAGTGATGGCTAATGAATCCAGGATCAATACCAGGAAGCCAATTCCCATTCCGTATAAGTTGTTGACTGTGGTGTCCCCACAAGCCAAGGTGACCACAGCCATGTGCTCACAGTAGGAGTGGGTAATGATTTGGGTCCGGTAAAGGGGCAGCCTCAGGCGAATCATTATAGGCAGGGGTCCAATGTAGAGTACTCCACGGAGGAGAGCAGCCAAGCCCAAATGTCTCACTGCTGTATGGGTGAGCATTGACGTGTGGCGTAGTGGGTTACAGATGGCCACGTAGCGATCAAAAGCCATGGCAAGGAAGATGCCTGACTCAACAGTGGCAAAACAATGGATAAAGAACATCTGGGCCAAGCAAGCATCCAGGTCAATGTGGTGGGCATCAAACCAGAAGATGGCTAGCAGTTTGGGCATGGTAGAGGTTGACAGGACTAAGTCAATGACAGCCAACATGCACAAGAAGAAGTACATAGGTTGGTGCAGGCTGTGCTCCAACTTTATCACTGCCAAGATGGTCATGTTTCCCACCACAGCCACCAGGTACATGGAGCTGAAGGGGATGGAGAGCCAGATGTGCAGAGATTCCAACCCTGGGATGCCAGTGAGCCAGAAAGAAGTAGGCACCAAGCAGGCATTATTAGACAGGAACATGTTTGAGAGTGTAGAGTATCTTTAAGGGACTGGAGCTCTTAGTTTTAGATATTTACTCCTATGACAGATATGCCTCTGGAAACTGTAGACTACTGGAATCTTATTTCCATTCTGGGTCACTGGTAGAACCTACAATAAAGAATAATTTTGAGTACCTACTTGAAAATTGACATTATGTATTTTACAAAAGACTATGCCTGAAAACACCCACTGGTATATTTAGAAACAGGTATGCTCATGACTTCTACTGATAAATGCTCTTCCATTTCCTTTAGGAAATGCTTCCCCCAAACAAAATTACTGGGTCAAAGGGGATGAACAATTTTAGGGACTTATATACTGGAAAACATAAAGTTCAACATGCAGTGATTAAATGTAAATCCATGTAGTGATGTTTAGCCTAATGCCTGCATATGCTTCTCTTCACTGTATACAGAGTAACATCAATAACACTGGCTAGCTATTTGAAATTCCCTATTTTATAATGAAAATTTGGAAGAATGTGCTCAAAAGTAAAGCAGTGTTTATGTATTACTGCAATATGATGTACACATTTGTGAGGGGTAAAGAACGATGGAAGAAAGTAGATTAATGTATGATATAATTTTATTAAAATGTTTTATATAGGAGCAATCTTGGATATAAACATTATTTTAATTTTCCTTTTGTGTATGGGTATATTTTGCTTTTGAAAAATAGCTTTAAAAATCTTACAGAATTATGTAATTGAGATACAATTCCCTTTTCTTTAATGGCTTAATAATTAGATTCAACAATCTGACCAAACCATTGACTTCTTTAAAAGATACCTGGTATATGACCTAATGTTTCAAAGGAAAATATCTCATTTAAGGTTGCCCAGATTTCATGGCTAGAGAGATGAATAACAGCTAGAGTAAACCTTCTTAAGGAAAATTAAGGACAAACTCTATTAACCATTCTGAGAATCTGAGCATCATCTATAATTTGAGATAGGTAAAAGATAAGGTATGTATTTTTAGGAGCAAGTATCACTGGACATTTGCCCATTATCTGATCATCATGATTAAAAAAAAGAAAACTGACAGAAAACAGTCAAGATGGTCCTTTTTACCGACCACATCCTTCTTGGTGTTTATTCTTTGAAGAGACAGGAAGATCAGCATTAAACCACTGTCCATCATTTGTAACACCTTGTCCATATCTTGCTCTTCTGGCCCTCAGGTACCTCTTAAGAATAGCAATAGCTTCTATCATGTCACATCGTCAGGGTTCAGAACTTGAGGGCACAGGGTCTAACTTGGGTCTTGTCCTGTCTTGGGCTTGCTCTCCTCATGGTTCCCATTCAGTTCAGTTCAGTCACTCAGTTGTGTCTGACTCTTTGTGGCCCCATGAACTGCAGCACACCAGGCCTCCCTCTCCATCATCAACTCCCAGAGTCTACCCAAACCCAAGTCCATCGAGTTGGTGATGCCACCCAACCATTTCATCCTCTGTCATCCCCTTCTACTCCTGCCCTCAGTCTTTCCCAGCATCAGGGTCTTTTCAAATGAGTCAGCTCTTCGCATCAGGTGGCCAAAGTGTTGGAGTTTCAGCTTCAGCATCAGTCTCAACAGGTCAGACTTCCACGCTTGTGTCATGGTGTCATGGTGACTTTCTTCACACAGCCACAATTTCTGAGACGTCTCACCACCACCCCGGTTTTCACCCAGGCATCAAGTCCCATCCCAGAACATTCCTCCTCTACAAAGCCTTCTTTGACTACCTACTCATGCACTCATATAGAGATATCTCTGAATTCTTACCACCCCCATCACCTCAAGTCCATGCACATTTTAAACTATTCGTGTCTAAAATACAAGTAGCAGTTACACTTCCATAGCAAATTGAGCATAAGAAATGCCTCTGTGTAACCCCATAGATTCTACATTCAGGCTCCAATGCACAATTTTTTTAAACACTCAATGTCTGATCCAGAAGTAAGTAAACTCATGAAAACCAAAAAGTGGTTCACAAGTGTTGTTTTGTATCAACTCTGACTTCAGCAGTTCTGTGAATTGAGTACTTGAATATGCCAATAAGTGTTAACACAGGTGAAGTTACTTCCTCAGGGATCTTGATGCCTCAGTCTACCCATTTTTCATAAGACTATCAATGGCAATGGAGAAGGGAATGGCAACCCACTCCGGTATCCTCCCATGAATGGAGGAGCCTGGTGGGTGGCAGTCCTTGGGGTGGCAGAGAATCAGACATGACTGAGTGATCAAACAACAGCAATCAATGGCAAAGGGTAAGTAGAAAGAATGAAAAAGGATGAGACTCTTGCCACTTGGCAACAATTTTTTTCTCCATAGTCTTTCTGTTCACTATAGAGCAGAGAGTAGAGTAGACATTTACATCTTGCAAACAAGAACAGTTTCCTTTGTTTCACTGTCATGTGGGACATCTGTGAAGATTCCTCAAGTCCAGGAATTGTAGATGAGATAAGGATTTATAAGGACCAGTGGTCAGTACACAATTTCATCTAACAAAAGGGACAATATCTGGATGTGTTCTCTAAAGATATTGTGCTAGGCTCCCTTCTGCTTTAGGATGATGTTCTAATAACTCAAAATCAGGGTAATCAAAATATCTCACCATAAAAGAAACAGAAATCTGGGCTTAAGTCCATCCCATGAACACTAACTTTGATTTGTGCTAGACCCAGTTTAGTCAATAAAATTGTGACTGAGTTTTAGGCTAGGACCAAGAATATGAACATATGTATAAAAATGAAATCTACCAAGTTGATAACTGGCATCTTAAGTCATGGTTTGAACTAGGTGTGGCACTTAAATTGTGTCACTTTATCTAGAACATTCCAGAGAAAAAGTTTTTATATTAGTCCACATAAGGGCATCTTTACCTGGATACCAGAGATGTGCCTGAAAGTCAAGGAGGAGGCATCCTGATGGCGGGTCTGAAACTCCTGAGAGAGATGTTTTGTTGTGGTGAGATAAATGTGGACTGGAGGCAAGACAGTTGAGTTAGCATTGTAACGAAAGCTGTTTCTGGCTCTGTGACTTAGAATGGCAAACAGGCAGTATAATCTCTCTGCCTTTGTTTTCTATTTTGTGAAATGAAGGGAGCAATAGCTACCTTAAGTTGCATCATGTATTAAAGTGAACTTTTTATAAAAGAGTGTGTGCACACAAAGGAGGTGAACTATTACAGAGGCCAGGCATCCTAACAGGCACTGTATTCCCTCCTTACCTGTTCCTCTCCTCTGTTCTTTGCCGTGTTCCAGAGAGCACTGGGGCTTCCCTGGTGGCTCAGATGGTGAAGAATCTGCCTGCAAAGCAGGAGACCTAGGTTCAATCCCTGGGTCAGGAGGATCCCCTGGAGAAGGGAGTTGGCAACCCATTCCAGTATTCTTGCTGCCTCCTCCTAGACAGAGGAGGCTGGTGGGCTACAGTCCATGGGGTCACAGTGTTAGATACAACTGAGTGACTAACACACTAGAGAACATTGACACAGTGTTATTTTCATGTGACCTTGATAATTTCATGTCCTTCTTTCCCAATAGTATAAATAGCCTTTTAAACATGGATAAAAAATAATCAAAGAGACCTGTGGATGGTGTAAAGATCCAGTTTGGAAAGAAGATTGCCTGACTATGGAGCAGAATACAAGAGGCCCAATCAGGATGAAATAGTTCATTCTTTTCTCTCATGTACTAGGGGAATACTAGGCAATAAAGATTACCACCTTGGGGTTTAACCTTTTCCTTGATTCATAACCCAGTCCAATTTATACTCAACTTATTTCTCCTACTTTTGACTAGAACTGTAAAGAGAGTAAGCCCTGGATGGACCAAAGACAAATGCAGCCTTTGAAAACTGGAGTCTGATTCTAGTGACTTTGTCTTCATCTTGGAATGTACTTACCCATTTGGGCGATGTCCACAGAGCTCTTGGCTCTGTTCATTACAGTAGTCACTTCTTGTCTGGATGATTGGATGAGTTTAGTTCACAGTCAAAGGGAGGCCATGGCCCTACCTCTTCGACTTTGTTCTTCTGTGTCCCCTCTTTATTCAGGTACTGGAAATAGCCAGTTTCTTCCAAGGGTTGCACAGAGAAACCTGGAGCCTCCCTTCTGGGTTTTGAGTTACCCAACCCCCATGAGAAAAGTCTTCACTCCTTACTCTACTCTGCCTCCCAGGACTAGATTATAAAACTTATTCCTACTCTCCTCCTGGGGCTGTTGACTAGTCCCAAGTGTCTGACTATCCTTCAAGACTTGGGGTATCCAAAGACTCTAAAAGTGACACTGGGAGAGAGTTCACAGGAGAAGGGAGTGGGGAACCAAATACATCAGATAATAAGTGTCCCTATTGGTTATACCAGTAAGGTTTTACATACTATAAGCAAAGGTTAAGATGGAGGCTATACAAATAAAACTGTGTGCTCAGTCGCTTCAGTGTCCAGTCACGTTTGACTCTTTGTAAACCTATGGACTGTAGCCTGCCAGGCTTCTCCATCCATGGGATTCTCCAGGTGGGAATACTGGAGTGGGTTGCCATGACCTCAAGGGAAGAGGAAGGCTTGTTTCCTTTTTCCCACCAAGTGTCACAGATGTATTGGACAATATTTGTCATTTTCTCTGCTCATTCTTAGGATTCCTGAAGGAAAATTGTCAACTACCGTGTAGGCATCATAAATCCGTTTGTCTCCTTGTTTTCCAAAAGTGGTTGTCCAGTTTGTGTTTAATCCAGCATTGAGTTCATTTGCTAAATTTCCCTACAGTTATTTAAGAACTATTCTTTATATAGATGAGAACAAAAATGAAGTATTTTCATTTTATTTCTACAGAGTGAACCCTAATATTTGAACAATTTCTCTCAAATTTCTTCCGGGCTTTCATGGTGGCTCAGATGGTAAAGAATCTGCCTGCAATGCAGGAGATCCCTGGGTTGGGAAGATACCCTGGAGAAGGGAATGGCAAGNATTTTCATTTTATTTCTACAGAGTGAACCCTAATATTTGAACAATTTCTCTCAAATTTCTTCCGGGCTTTCATGGTGGCTCAGATGGTAAAGAATCTGCCTGCAATGCAGGAGATCCCTGGGTTGGGAAGATACCCTGGAGAAGGGAATGGCAAGCCACTCCAGTATTCTTGCCCGGAGAATCCCATGGACTGAGAAGGTTGGTGGGCTATGGTCTGTGGGGTCACAAAGAGACCAGTTTCTGCTACCATATACTTAATATGTTTAAAGTGCAGAGTTAAGTCAGAAAAATCTGAAGATGTTCCTACAGGAAGTTCAGACATATGTTACATACAAAGAGGTACTTTAACAATCATCATTAGTGATCATAATATTTCATCTTGATTAGAGAACCCTCCCTGAGATTTCTTAATTATTCATACAATGCTCTCTCTCTTCTGTATTCTTATAAGCTGTGCCTTAACTTTTATTTTATTTTATTTTATTTTTTTACTATCTAGCCACAATATTCTTTCTTTCTTTCTTATTATTATTATTTTTATTTTTTTAATTTGACTTTACAATACTCTATTGGCTTTGCCATACATCAACATGAATCCACCACAGGTGTACACAAGCTCCCAATCCTGAAC
>SJYV01055892.1:212073-232104 GCA_006410875.1 Neotragus pygmaeus
ATCTATATATATATAGGAATGACTGATGCTAAAGCTGAAGCTCGAATACTTTGGCCACCTGACGCAAACAGCTGACTCATTGGAAAAAATCCTGACGCTGGGAAAGATTGAAGGCAGAAGGAGAAGAGGGCAACAGAGGATGAGATGGTTGGATGGCATCACCAATTCAATGGACATGAACTTGGGCAAACTCCAGGAGATAGTGAGGGACAGGGAGGACTGGCATGCTGCAGTCCATGGGGTCTCAAAGTATCGGATGTGACTTGGTGATTGAACAACACCAAATAAGAATTCGTCTGCAATGCAGGAGATCCCAGTTCAATTCCTGGGTCAGGAAGATTCCCTGGAGAAGGGATAGACTGCCCACTCCAGTATTCTTGGGCTTTCCAGGTGGCTCAGATGGTAAAGAATCCTCCTGCAATGGGGGAGACCTGGGTTCAATCCCTGGGTCGGGAAGATCCCCTGGAGGAGGGAATGGCAACCTATTCTAGTAGTCTTGCCTGGAGAATTCCATGGACAGAGGAGCCTGGTGGGCAACAGTCCATGGGATCGCAAAGAGTCAGACACGACTGAGCGGCCAATACACACAGAAGCACACACACGCACATATATATATCCTATTGGTCCTGTTTCTCTGGAGAATTCTGGCTAATACACTACCATACACATTCCCTCAAACACCTGGGAAATGACATAGCTGAACAATTTGCCTGACTATAAAGCAAATTGTCATCATCCTATCATCCTCTAAAAATGAGTCTGACTTGTGGACCCTTAGACCCTTAGCATCAGAAAGGTTAGAGGTCCTTAATACTCCCTTTCTCCCAATACCTACCTCCATTTTCAATAAATCAGTGAAGGGCTTGGGCTATGCATTATGAGGAATTCAAAAGAACAAAAAATCATATTATTATTTATATGACTTCGAAGACTGTCTTACCTCTTTCAAATTGTTTTTATATCCTTTATTTCCTGAGGCAGGCTGATAGGAACTATTATCACCATTTCACAGATGGGGAGCCTGAGATCCAAAAATGTTAAACCTCTTTCCATTTTTTTGTAATTTATACCCTCCCTCTGTTCAGAAAGGATTTTTGGTGGCTTAAAATAAAACCATATTTACATAATTACTAGCATTTGAAGTTTAACTGTAGAAACATTTCCACATTTGGTCAAAAACTACGTGCTGAAAACATGTTATGACAATTTAAGTACTTCAATTTATGAAGAAAATCATCATTTTCAAGTTTTATTTGCTCAATAAACTTATATTGAACATTTAAAAAACATTCAACTACTCATATGCATGTGAATATAAAATAGAGTATAAGAGAAATCAAAAGCCATGTAGGCAAAGGAGGAGATTTTATGCCAGGAGCCAGAAATAAACTCTTCACGATAACTAGACTTTAATTTGCCTCTGGGCTTCCTGGCAGGCAAAGTAAAGAAGAAAACATAATACATCCCAAGATCTTGCTGTCAGATAAAAGAAAGAGAGTTGATTTATTCAGGGGAAACAAATATTTCCCAACATTGAGTTCTAAATAGAATATATCATGTCCTGGCTATTATAAACAGTGCTGCAATGAACATTGGGGTACATGTGTCTCTTTCAATTCTGGTTTCCTTGGTGTGTATGCCCAGCAGTGGGATTGCTGGGTCATAAGGCAGTTCTATTTGCAATTTTTTAAGAAATCTCCACACTGTTTTCCACAGTGGCTGTACTAGTTTACATTCCCACCAACAGTGTAAGAGGGTTCCCCTTTCTCCACACCCCCTCCAGCATTTATTGTTTGCAGACTTTTGGATCGCAGCCATTCTGACTGGTGTGAAATGGTACCTCATTGTGGTTTTGATTTGCATTTCTCTGATGATGAGTGATGTTGAGCATCTTTTCATGTGTTTGTTAGCCATCCGTATGTCTTCTTTGGAGAAATGTCTATTGCAGCTCAACTCCAGAAAAATAAACGACCCGATCAAAAAATGGGCCAAAGAACTAAACAGACATTTCTGCATATAGGTTTTTCAATAGGCAGGTCAGGTGGTCTGGTATTCCCATCTCTTTCAGAATTTTCCACAGTTTATTGTGATCCACACAGTCAAAGACTTCAGCATAGACAATAGGATGTGTTAAATAATATAGATATTGTTCCTCTTCAAGTTCAAGTTCTATACTTCCATACTATAGCCCATAGTGAACTCCCCTTCACTAAACTGCTAATGTTGTAATTGTGACCCATTTTAACCCTGGTCAGAGCTACAAATTATCCCTGAATTACCTCATCTGCAGACATTTCATCTTTTCTCCCAATTGTTGTTTCCTGACAGTCTTTAAATTCTATATTTCCTTAGAGTACCTAGGAAAGAATAAGCATTCAATTCAAAAAATAATAAAAGGAGTAATTAATTCACAGTGGCCCCGAGGAAAAAAAAAATTCATGCTGCTAGTCTAGTCTCTCCAAACACCAAGAAACCACACTCTCATTATTTCCTTGTGCCCCTCTTATATCATAGAGTTGACCCAAATTAGACTTTCCTGCAAGATCAGCCACATATTCGTCCCTTTCCTCACAAAGGAAGACTAACGAAAACACCCAAGACAATGGGGTGGGGTCTCCTTGGACCTGGAGGTAGAAGAAGACCTGAGCCTCATACAGGAAGGCCCAGTATTGCTATAAAGTTCTGTAAAGCAAACAATACTTATCGTGGGATTATTAAATCTTAAGGAACCTAACATTTCAAAATCATTACCAACAAATGCTCCTTTTCCATCCTGGACTCAAACATTATGGAGTTTTTCTTAAAATGGTGGTATTTCCATCCTTAGTCTATAAAATGAGGAGATTGGACAAAGTCTCTAGGGTCCTTTTCATTTTAAAAAGAGATTGCTATTTTTCTGATTCTAATGCCTTCTCTGCTTTGCCAGGCAGAGTTTCTATGAAGATGAAGTTAGAAAATGTGCATGAAAGTGCTTTGAAAACTATAAAGCACAAATCAAAATGTGAGGCCTTATCCTCATTGTTGTTGCCATAGCCCCAAAAATCCCTAGAGAAAACTTTTCAAAGACCTGCTTGATAACATCTCACTGGGATCCTAAATAAGAAAAGCTCTTCCTCAAGACTTCTCCTGCTGCTGAGAAGTCCACAAGGTTGTTTCTGTACATTAACAGCTTCTTACAGCAAATGCTTTTCAGAGACTCAGGAGGCGGGGAAGAAATTATCATGTGACCTAATCCTGAGGTCTAGTCTAAGTCCTGAAGGAACAAGGCTGTGCTCAATTAGTGACGTCTATGGAGAAGACAATGGCACCCCACTCCAGTACTCTTGCCTGGAAAATCCCATGGATGGAGGAACCTGGTAGGCTGTGGTCCATGGGGTCGCTAAGAGTCAGACACGACTGAGCGACTTCACTTTCACTTTTCACTTTCATGCGTTGGAGAAGGAAATGGCAACCCACTCCAGTGTTCTTGCCTGGAGAATCCCAGAGGCGGGGGAGCCTGGTGGGCTGCCGTCTATGGGGTCGCACAGACTTGGACACGACTGAAGTGACTTAGCAGCAGCAGCTATGGGCATGGGATGGAGAGGTGGTCTCCAGCTGATTGGTATTCTTAGATTAGGTCCTTTTGTAGCTGGAATGTACAAGCCTTAATTATGTGCCTGGCATTTTACTAAGGGTTTAACAAAAATGATTTCATTTTTGGAGTACGTACTAATATTAATCATTTTATAAATGAGGAAACTGAGACCCAAAAAGCTGACTAAGATCACACTGCAGGTATGAGCCAAAATTAGAAACTAAGGCTGAGCAATCCCAAGGCCAATATACTTTATTATAACATCACACTGAACTTTAGCTAGGATCTTAAGACAGCATACAAGGAGCTAAACCAAAGAGGCTTCCTTATGCTTTTCCTAAATAATGGATGAAGTTGCTAGTATCAGCTCAAGGTTGGGAGACTATTGGCAGAATCTGGATTAGTACAGGGAGTGAACCACTAAAGCAGAAGTCTGTAAACTTCTTTTATTACACACTTCATTAGTTAAAACTTGTGTCATCCAATCCAGTATATAGATATCTACTTATATATGAAGGTACTTATTTTCAAATTGCAAGTATATATCACAATGCTAATGTATTAATACATATTAAAACACATCAAAAATAGAACATTTTAAACTGAGAAACCTACACAAATACAAATTTTAACATTTTCTACCCAAACCCCAAAGGGAGTAGGATGCCCAGTCTCCAGGGTACACACAGCCACTTTCTGTTACACAAAGCAAGAATGGTGTGTTTTCTTTAGTATACCTCTGTTTGTTTCCTCTTTGGGCTCAAGCTCAGGGCTAGACCTGGGCAAAATATCCAATGGATCACTCCCTCTCCCTACCCTCCCTTAACTACCTTTGCTTCCCATCCCCACACTTCATCCCCATACTCTTTCCCAGGTTCCCAGGCAACCAAGCATCTTCAAGCTTTTCATATCCACTACTCAAAGTCTCCGCTTTGAGTCCTTGTCTGGGGCTGGGACCTCCTGCTACGGCCAGTTCAGTTCAGTCGCTCAGTTGTGTCTGACTCTTTGCAACCCCATGAATCACAGCACGCCAGGCCTCCTTGTCCATCACCAACTCCCAGAGTTTATCCAAACTCATGTCCATCGAGTCGGTGATGCCATGCAGCCATCTCATCCTCTGTAGTCCCCTTCTCCTCCTGCCCTCAATCTTTTCCAGCATCAGGGTCTTTTCCAATGAGTCAATCCTTCACATGAGGTGGCCAAAGTATTGGAGTTTCAGCCTTAGCATCAGTCCTTCAAATGAACACCCAGCACTGATCTCTTTTAGGATGGACTGGTTGGATCTCCTTGCAGTCCAAGGGACTCTCAAGTCTTCTCCAACACCACAGTTCAAAAGCATCAATTCTTCAGCACTCAGCTTTCTTCNATCTCATCCTCTGTAGTCCCCTTCTCCTCCTGCCCTCAATCTTTTCCAGCATCAGGGTCTTTTCCAATGAGTCAATCTTTCACATGAGGTGGCCAAAGTATTGGAGTTTCAGCCTTAGCATCAGTCCTTCAAATGAACACCCAGCACTGATCTCTTTTAGGATGGACTGGTTGGATCTCCTTGCAGTCCAAGGGACTCTCAAGTCTTCTCCAACACCACAGTTCAAAAGCATCAATTCTTCAGCACTCAGCTTTCTTCACGGTCCAACTCTCACATCCATACATGAGCACTGGAAAAACCATAGCCTTGACTAGACGGACTTTGGTTGGCAAAGTAATGTCTCTGCTTTTTAATATGCTGTCTAGGTTGGTCATAACTTTCCTTCCAAGGAGTAAGAGTCTTTTAATTTCATGGCAGTGATTTTGGAGCCATCTGAAGTGATTTTGGAGCCCCCCAAAATAAAGTTTCCCCATCTATTTCCCATGAAGTGATGGGACCAGATGCCATGATCTTTGTTTTCTGAATGTTGAGCTTTAAGCCAACTTTTTCACTCTCCTCTTTCACTTTCATTGAGAGTGAACCCACGCATTTATACATTCGTGCATTAAGACATGTACTGAGCACCTGTTATAGGCAAGCACTATAAAAACCTGGGAAATCCAAAGCTGAACCAATTCCAGGCATACCCAGACCAAAATAGGAATTAGTGCACACAAATAACTTGATATGATACTAAGTTGAAAGTGGTAAGTTCACTAAGAGAGACATGGGGAAAATGACTTCTCGTGAAAGGATCCATGGAATGTGTGTGAATAAAGAGACTGTGAACATGAGTCGGTGGGACTCAGAAATGGTAGGAAGTTCCCTTCAGGATCAGGAGCCAACGGGGAGGAATGGAAAAGAGGTGGGGTAACTTTGTAAGTAGAACAAAAGATATGGGCAAGAGTTGGTTCAATGATATATGGTACGACAACAATGTTCAAACAGAAAGAGAACAAAGGGGCTAGAGCAAGCAATCTAGAGAGTGCAGAACATGATGGAGCTGATTGATGGCCATGGCTCAAACCCCGAAAGGCTCACAGGCTGAGTTAATTCATTGAAAGCAAAGTATGCAGAGCAGCCAAAATCAGATTTACCTCAAGAAATGCTGCTCCCACTGCAGTGTACAGAGTAGACAGAAGGCAGGTAAGTGTTGGGCATACCCCAACACTTTCCTCCAGAAATGAGTGCGTCACCCCAGGTGTCCCTTGGAACATTCTGGCAGGGTAAAAGACTGCTCTGAAAAATGTTCTTAGCCTGGCCTATTCCTCAGCTACTCAAGAACCCATCTTCCATCAGAATTAACCAGAGCCCAGACTGCCAAAATTAAAATAAAAAAGGCAGGAGAGCTCCTACTCCAAGCCCTACACATTTTGTACACCAACCCATCTCTACTGCCCGGTGACTTCAGGAAAAGATTTCCGGCCACTGGGCCCTTGACAGTCTGGGCTGGGTCTCCTCCTGGCAGGACAGATTCTTCTCTTGGTCGATCAGAAGCTGGAGAATCAGATTTCCCATTTGGTTCCCAGGGTGCTCTGGCCTGAGCTGGCACACTGCTTCCTTAAACATATTATGAAGATTATCAGCAATGTATCAAGGTGTCTTTGCAGAATGGTATAAACTTCGGCTGCACTACTTATTGCCATAAACCACACTTCCAGGTTTTTATTTATATGCGCATTAGTTCAATATGATTGGATCTGTAGGCAGCAGAGGGGATTGAGGTAATTTATATATATATCAATAAAGGTCTCCAGCCAGCCACTGGGTGCTCTAAGGGGAACAGTAGTTCCATTTAAAACATTAGGAATTGGAGAAATTGAAAATAACTCTCTATTTAGAGACCAAGGATTAAGGCATTTTGCAGGGAAGGTCTCAGCCCAGCCAGGATATGCTAAAAAGGTTGTTAAAATGTCATTTGGCTGATAGTTAAGCCACAGAATTTATCTTAACCCCTTCATTTCAACTGGATTGTTTTCTGTGACGCATTGACCCTAACAGGCAGACAGCACAATGTGGTGGGAAAGGTGGCTGAGGGTATGAGCATCTGCTCATTTTTGCCTCCTAATGACATTTCCACTTTCTACTGGAAGCATCATCTCTGCTATACCCACTGAGGGAGGTCTTCCTGAGACTTTTGGTCAAGGTTCTCTGCGGTCCCCAGCCAGAGGCCTCCTTGTCCAAGCTGAGCCAATCAGACTCTCTTCCTCAGATTTCAACTATTGATAAAGTGCCGCAAGGGGGAGAAACGGTGAGGCCAGCTCTTCCTGGGAGCGGTGCCCCGAGGAGATTGTTAGCTCCTGCTGTCCACTCCCGTGGAGCTGCCCACACGCCTGGGTCTTGTGCTTCCTCTTCCATCTTATGAACCAAGGCATAGCCTTCTGATGACTTTGGCTTACGTGAGCCAGCGTTTTTTGTTGCTCGCAACTAAGAAGTCCGTCTAAATGTAACCCTGGGGCCAGGAGCCCAGGGCTTGTCTTATCATCAGCTTTGTGACTGTGGACAAGTGATTTCCCTACTTGCAGGTGTTCATTTCCTCACCTGCAAAATGAAAGCACTGGAAAAAGCCAATGGTTCTTAAAAATTAGGAACTGTACGAATCATCTGGGGATCTTTTCGAAAATTCAGATTCTGATTTCATCAGTTTGGGGTGGGGCAGACATGTACTTGGCAACCAGCCATGGTGCCTATCAAGCTTTAAGAGCTCATTTTCAAATTATACTCGCCAGTATCCTCAGTTCTGGGAAGGACCCACAGTGACAGCTTCTGAGTGAAAGAAAAGATGATGAAGGTGGCCTTCTTGTTTCAACTAAGGCAGCTCTTCTATTATGTTTTATATATTCAGATTTTTCATTAAATTTCCTCTGTGAAAAGGGATCTACCGCTGACAGAAAAATAACTGATATCACTGAACTAAGATCCCTAGATGATCTCCAAGAAACCTTACTGTTCTGATCCCATGAGGCACTTCCTGCATGGATTCCAAAGGGAAGCAAGTGTCAAACCCTTTGGGGAACTGACCACTGCATTTATTTTCACTTGAACTTGAGCTTAGAGAAACAAAAGCAAGACTTCAACCCTGAAATCATCTTCCTAACAAACCCATGAACAGAAGTTGATTACCCCACTGGTTATGATGCAGCAGGTGAGGCCCTGAATGGCTTGCCCAGTGCAATGCAATTAGATAACAGTGGCGCCCAGTGACCTCCGTCACATCAGAGGGCTCTTCCTATGGTGCCTCTTCCTGCCGTGATATTTGAAACACCATAAACTAAAGCCAGAGGAGATCCATAAACAGCCCAGTTTTTATTTTTTTTACTTTAGAGTCCCTATGTGGCTTCATTTATTTTCAAAAGAGCATGTGACATGTTCGTTGGCACCTTCCCTGCCATAAAATATCTGTTGACATTTGTGATTTGGGGCTGGATTGGATTAGTTGCTGTTTCATTCCACTTACCTACTGCATGTAACACCAGGGGAAACACCATTCTTCCCTGAGCCCCCTGCCACATCTTTTGTTCTTTACCCAGAGCAACCCTTATATGCCCTCTGCTGAATGGGAAGATAGAAAAATAACTATTCTATCTTTTATCAGCTTTGCGGCCTTAGACAAGGCATGTCACCTCTGCCTCCATTTCTTGGCCCATAACTACTTCAAGGCGGGAGGAAAAGGGGACAACAGAGGATGAGATGGTTGAATTGCATCATCGACTCAATGCACATGAGTTTGAGTAAACTCTGGGAGTTGGTGATGGACAGGGAGGTCTGGCGTGCTGCAGTCCATGGCGTCACCAAGAATTGGACACGACTGAGCGACTGAACTGATACGGAACTATTTCATTGCAATGCTATGTTCACAGTGCTTCTCCACACCTGTTTGAAGTTTGGTGTGGCAGGTAGAGAGAGGGCTCCTAGAGTATATTGGAGGAATCAGATGTGGAGGGTGATTTAGGATCAAATAATGCAAGATAATAACATGGTGCAACAGAAAGAACCCCAGCCTAGGTATGTCCTCACTAGTAGTGGGAAAATACTCCCCATCAGTAACATGGAGGAAAGCAACCCTACCTTGGAGACAGCATGTAAAAATATCAATATATGCATCACCAGAGAGCAAGCACTCAGTAAAGGCAAGTGATATAACATGTGGCAACATGCTCAAAGGCAATGAAGGTAAAATATTGTCATTCATATAAAGTATCATTATATATTAGAATAACATAGAGTTCCTTCCCAGATTATAAAGTCAACTCAGAGTTTTCTTCCATAAGTTGAACTCACAGAAGCATGAGTCAAAACTCCACAGAAGCTAAAACAAATAAGCAACAAACTCATAACCATCTCCTACCCATGGGTCAAAAGTCTTGAAATTCCTACAACAGGAAATCTCTATTATATGTCAAGGCATTACATACGAAGACAATTTGAGTATTAACTCATGAGGAAGCTAATGTCTTTTATACTTATCATCAGAAAGAATTTCTATTTAAAATGCTAATGTATATACTTTTAGATATATTTCTGTATACACATGTAAACTCACAAATAAATATTTACTTTAAGGAGATTATATTATACATGCTAACACTGAAATAACTTTTTTCTTGAAAATAGGTATCATTCTATACCAATGAATACAGATACCCATCATCATTTAATGCCTTCTAAATACTTTACTTATATAGATATACTACAATCAACCAATTGGAAATTTAAATGACTTCCAATTTTTGCTATTATAAACAACACTGAGACAAATAACCCTGTGATATAATTCTGTGTGCTTATTTTTTAATGTCTTAGGATAAATTCCTAGATATGGATTTGCAAGCTCAAAGATACACACATTTAAGACTTTGCTATTGGAGTCCATTCTGAAGATCAGCCCTGGGATTTCTTTAGAAGGAATGATGCTGAAGCTGAAACTCCAGTACTTTGGCCACCTCATGCGAAGAGCTGACTCTTTGGAAACGACTCTAATGCTGGGAGGAATTGGGGGCAGGAGGAAAAGGGGGCGACAGAGGATGAGATGGCTGGATGGCATCACCGACTCGATGGACTTGAGTTTGAGTGAACTCTGGGAGATGGTGATGAGCAGGGAGACCTGGCGTGCTGATTCATGGGGTCGCAAAGAGTCGGACACGACTGAGTAACTGAACTGAACTGAACTGACTGGAATTTTCAACTTGGGAAATGTATCCAGATGCTGAGTGGGATGCACCCCAGTTCCACTGGGACAGAAGCTCTTCCTCTAAGGACCTCTCTAGACTTTGCCCCATGTAACTCTTCATCTGGCTATTCATCTCTATCCTTTATAATATCCTTTGTAATAACCTGGCAAACAAGATATGCCACTGATCAAATGCAGGGCTAGCATTAAAAATAAGTCTGCTGCTGCTGCTGCTAAGTTATTTCAGTCGTGTCCAACTCTGTGTGACCCCATAGACAGCAGCCCACCAGGCTCTGCCGTCCCTGGGATTCTCCAGGCAAGCACACTGGAGTGGGTTGTCATTTCCTTCTACAATGCATGAAAGTGAAGTCGCCCAGTCAGGTCCGACTCTTAGCAACCCCATGGACTGCAGCCTACCAGGCTCCTCTGTCCATGGGATTCTCCAGGCAAGAGTACTGGAGTGGGGTGCCATTGCCTTCTCCCAATTGCTCTTGCTGGGCTTGCTCGTGACTTGTTGGTCTAAGATTCAGGTTCTGGCACTTGGCATATTGAGAACGAAACTGCAGAATGAGAAGACTGTGGCCAGTTAAACAAGTCAAAGACTGAACGATTCTTAACTGACATGATTCCGGCAACATTGTTAGCAGTGATGAAACCAGCAGACTAAATATACCAAACAAGAACCGGTAAGAAACTAGGTATAAGTTTGAACAGAGGAACATGGCAGTGGGATGCTGAGAATTTGAAAAGCTCTGGAATATGGATATCAGACCCATGGCGAAGAGATGAACAACTTAGATGTTTCATAGCATGAAGAAAACAGGACTCCACAGTAACTCAATAATGAATATGTGAAGATTCATTCTCTCAGACTGCCTCTGAATCTATGATATATAAATGACTTGATATGTTACCTTACACACAACTCTCAACATTTATCCTTGAGAGAGTTTGAATAAAATGCATTCACATCTAAATTTTCTTTTAATTTTAAAAATAAAAGCTGTGCTATATATTTTCAAACTGTTTTTCTCCAGAAAGATAGTTCCTTAGGAACCTTATGGACAAGTATAAGAGTAGGGTGATTTATTATAACTAGTTGGTTGAACCGTACAAAATTGTCATATTTGTAAATCAAAAGTGTTTGAAAAGTGATAAATTCATATAGTTCAATCTAATCATTCATCCCTAGCATGAACCAGGTTTTGCTTTTCCATTTTAAGCACTGTGTTGACCATTCAGAAAGGGGCAATTCACAGATTTGCACTGTGCACCTTTTTAGGTAGGATGTGAGGATGGAATATATGGGGACTGTTTCCATGGCTCCTCTGAAAATGAGCAATTATTTGAAGAACTATTTTCCAATCTGAAAACAGTCTGTTCTTAAGTAAGGTAGGGCATTGATTTTGAGTAGAGTGAATTGTTCCTCTACCACCCCATTTTTGTCGAAGGATAATTTCAGTAAAACTGAAAAGAAATTGGTGTGCATTGTCATACATTCTTGAGACCACGGCTCTAAACAGAGACTAACCCTAAAGAGCCTTACAATAACCCAGCCATTCCTGGATTGTATTCCAGGGAGCACAAATCCTACAAACAGTCTGAGAAGAAAAGGGTTTATAGTCAGATATGTCAGGGAAATAGGACATCTTAAAGTTTTTAATTTAAAACTAAAACTTTCAATTCTCCTGGCAAGTCATTGTGCACTGAAACCTTCAAGGCTCTGAAAAGTCTTGCAGGAAAGAAACCTGCTTCTTTCATTGAACCCTGTGTCTCTCACACTTGTTTGGCCAAAAATCTCTTTGATCATATAAGATTTATTAACCATCTGGGGCACAGACTTTCAAAAATGCCTGAAACTCTCATTTTCTTAGAGAAGAACCTAGATTACAAAGGTGATACAGGATTAGAACTGTTATCTCAAGCCATTCAGCAGGTGTTTATTGAGAACCTACTGTGTGCCAAAATGCATGCCAGGCACTGGCATATGGTTACCAAGACCTAATCCTTGATCTCAAAGCCGTTATGCTCTAGTGGAAGGAAAGAAGAAATCAACAGGCAGTTTCAACTTGTAATATTCTAGAACATGTGGATATTGAACATGTGCCATGTGCTATGGAATGTGTGGCTTCTGAAACTGAAGAACTGAATTTTTAATTTAATTTTAATAAATCAAAGTTAAAAAATTAAAGCAGTGTAAAATATTTTTCTATTAATTGCACCTTGGTTGTTTTGGCAGGACTATGCTGTACTGTAGTTGCTCAGTTGTGTCCAACTCTTTGGGACCCCATAGACTGTAGCCTCATAGGCTCCTCTGTCCATGGGGATTCTGCAGACAAGAATACTAGAGTGCGTTGCCATGCCCTCCTCCAGTGGATCTTCCCAACTCAGGGACCGAATCCAGGTCTCCTGCATTGCAGACCAATTCTTTACTGTCTGAGCCACCAGGGAGGACCTGGTAGGACTATATTTCACCTTAACTGTTGAAAATTCAGCATCTAAACTGAGTGAAGCTTTTGTGAGTGTAAAACGCACACAAGATTTCAATGACAGCTCCCAAAACTGTAGACTATCTCATTAATAATTTTGTATTAACTATGTGCTGAAATCTCAATATTAATATTTGTGGCTAAATAAGAAAAAATGTTAAAATTAATATCATCTGTCACTAATTTTTTAACATGACTAGTAGAAAATTTGAAAATACATACATGAAAATGCATCATTATATTCCTCTTGCACAGAGCTGATCTAAAAGATTTAGGACTTTCCTGATGGTCTAGTGGTTAAGAATCTGCCTGCCAATGCAGGGGTCCCAGCTCCCATCCCTGGTCTGGGGAAATTCCAAATGCCACAAGGCAACTACGCCCGTGAGCCACAACTACTGAGTCCACGTGTGGCAACTACTGAAACCTACATGCCCTACAGCCCATGCTCCAAAACAAGAGAAACCACCACATTGCAAAGCCTACCCACCACAGCTAGAGAGTAGCCCCCACTTGCCACAACTAAAGAAAGCTTGCACACCACAACAAAGACCTAGTACAGTCAAATGTACATTAATAAAAAATTTTAGATAAATTAAAATGTTTAAAAAAATAAAAGATTTAGAGTGCACAGGAAGCAGGCATACCTGACCAAGATCTGGGGAAAGCTTCCTAAGCGACAATTTCTAACGTGAAACCTAAAGGAAGAGGAGAAATGTGATAAGAAACGAGAGGAAAGAAGAGTGCTGCTAACAGAGGGAATGGCTGTTCAGAGGCCCAGAGACCTCCTGGATCCAGATTAATATCATTTCCAGTGCACTGCACCTTCTCTTCTCCAAACCACCAAATATTCTGTAGATTACTGCTTCTAAAACCACTAGACATTCTTTACTTGGTATGAAACATCTCTGAAACCACCCACAGATGTTAAGGACCTGGGAAAGAGTACTATGTTCATATTTCCTGTATCTTCAAGCTAAATATAGATTCTACTCTAGCATAGGCTCCTGATTCATTCAAAATTTCAGCAATTTTTTATGTGTGCAAAAGAATATTCTTTAAGGAGACAGCTTACAGCAAAGCAAACATCATGTTACTCCCAGTGAGTGTGAGGACAACTGGCTGTGGTGAGGACAGGTAAGTGGTCTGGTGCAGGGGCAGGAGAGGAGCTCAGAGGCAAAGGATGGGCACAAAGGGGGATGTTAGGAGGCCGTCTAGCACAGTGGTGAGCACTCAGGCCCTGGCAGCTCCACTACGTGACAGCGGACAATCACATAACCACTGAGTCTCAGTTTCCTCACTGGTAAATGAGGGAAGGAGCAGCACCTATGATAGAATGTCCCAACTGTAACACTGCAGACATGCAGGCCAGACAGTTCTCTGTTGGGAGGGTCTGCTCTGTGCACTGCAGGATCTCAAGTCTTTACTGATCAGATGCCAGGAGCACCCCTCACCCGGGTTGTGACAACCACGAATATCTCCAGACATCACCAAATGTCTCCTGGGGTGCAAAATCACTGCCCACTGCAAACCACTGACACTGAATGAGTCATTGTGAGGATTAAATAGAATCCTGCATGAGAAGTGGAGGCACAGTGCTCTATAAAGGTTTGCTAAATAAATACCTAAAACAAAGGGATGAAAAGCTCCTATAGGGATGAAAATGGCACTGAGAAGATCTGCCATTTTGTGAATTTAACCAGCCATCACTTTAGCCCAGGAACTTTCATCTATTCCGTCTCCTCCCCTCCTCTCACCCTAAGAAGATAGGCCATGGGTCTCCTGAGTAATGTGGGCAGAAAGGCCCTGCAAATGGGACATGACTGCCTCAATGGATTTAATGGTGCTTTTTCAATGTGGATAATTATGGGGCCTCTTCTAAGCAAGTGCACCAGTGGCAGGAGGCTGTGGGCTCTGGGGCACCGTGGGCCCGCATAGCTCAGCTCCGTCGAGCTGATGGTAATGTTATTAAATGTGCTCTCTCCTTTTATTAGGCATCTTAATAACCTCTAAGTTGCACCCAGGAGAGTTGGTGCAGAAAAGGAATTCTGGCCAACCTAATTTGTATTTGAAAATACCCCATAGGCCAACGGAACAAGATTCAGATGAATTTCACAGGCAGCTGAGGGCTACACAAGGCAAGTGTTTCCAAATTGCACTCCATTGTTGAATGCAAAAAGCCTGCCTCGCTGCCTTCCCCATCCCCAGGCTTTGCCCTCCTTTTCTGCCCGTGCCCCTGCATCCCCTCACATGCATATGCAGTTTGCACTTCAGCTGCTGGTTAACAAAAAGATGTAATGAGGGTGGTCCCTTGTCTACAGTGAAATGATGATAGGAGTGCATGCTTACTGACCATTTATTACCATGAGCCAGACCCCAATGCATTCCTGAGGACAACTCAAAAGGTAAAGCACTCTCGTTAGCCCCATCATACAGTTAAGGAAAATGTAATTTGGAAAGGTTAGTATCTTGCTTGAAAGAAGGAAACAACTACATAATTACAGAACATGGACATAAACTTTATTCCATCTAACTCCCAAACTGCTGATCTTCACCACCTCTTAACATTTTTTTCAATAACGGGATAGTAACAGGGAGCGAGTCCATTTATTAGTTTACCAAGACTAGGTGACATATTCCAAACATATGTGAAGTACTGGTAAAAAAAAAAAAAAAAGACAGTGCCCCTACTCTCAGAGATTTCATAATGGAAATTATACACAATGGAAAGACCATTTTACGGGACTCAGGAAAGAGGAGTCATAACTCTCATTCAACAAACATTTAGTGAGAAGGTACTGTACTCCAGGGGACTTTCCTGGTGATTCAGAGGGTAAAGAATCTGCCTGCAATGCAGGAGACCTGGGTCAGGAAGACCCCCTGGAAAGGAGAATGGCTACTTACTCTAGTGTTCTTGCCTGGAGAATCTCATGGACAGAGGAGCCTGGTAGGCTATAGTCCATGGGGTTGCAAAGAATCAGACACAGCTGAACAACTAACAGTCAACTATACTCCATGAAGTTTTTTATTGCCATGGCCGCAAGTAAAGGTGATGGATTTGAGAAACTTTGCAGGTGTAGAACAACTTGCCAGTCTTGACTGCTACTGTAAGAAATAGAGAGAAAGCAAAGAGGACTCTGCTCACCTAGTGCAAGAGAGACAACAAAATTCTGTAAAGCAATTATACTTCAATAAAAAAAATAAACTCAAAAGAGAGTAGCTGAGGTTGAAGGTTGGGATTTGGGGAAGAAGTGAGTTTGTTCCCAGGTATGTTAAGATAGCTTTGCCATGAGACATTGCCTTAGTCTCCTGTTGCTGCTGTAACAAACTGCCATGAATTTAGTGGCTTTAAACAACACAAGTTTAACTTTTTAGATCAACTCTATGATGAGCCTCAAGAGAATAAAAATCAAGGTGTTTGCAGGGCTGGTTCCTTTTGGAGGGTTCAGGGGAGAATCCACTCCTTGCCTCTTCTGGATTTCAGAATCTGCTGGCATTTCCTGGCTCCTGGACACATCTCTGCTTCCATGATCACATTGTTCTTCTCCGTCCTCCTATGTCCCTATTCTAACTGCCACTGTAATCACATCATTCCGAGTAGAATAATCCAGGAGAATTTTTCCTTCTCAAGAGCCTTAACTAAATCACATGAGCAAAGCACATGAAATATTCTTAATGAGATGGGAATACCAGATCATTTACCTGCCTCTTGAGAAACCTGTATGCAGGACAAGAAATAACAATTAGAACTGGACATGGAATGATGGATCGGTTCAAAATTAGGAAAGGAATATGTCAAGGCTATATATTGTCATCTTGCTTATTTAATTTATATGCAGAACATATTATGTGAATTACCAGGCAGGACGAAGCACAAGCTGGAATCAAGATTGCTGGCAAAAGCATCAACAACTTCAGACATGCAAATGATATCACTTTAATGGCAGAAAGTGAAGAGGAACTAAAGAGCCTCTTGATGAAGGTGAAAGAGGAGTGAAAAAGCTGGCTTAAAATTCAACATTCGAAAATGAAGATCATGGCATCTGGTCCCAACTTCATGGCAAATAGATGGGGGAAATGTGAAAAGAGTATCAGATTTCATTTTCTTGGGCTCAAAAATCACTGCAGTCATGAAATTAAAAGACACTTTCATCTTGGAAGAATAGCTATGACAAACCTAGACAGTGTATTAAAAACCAAGATCATCACTTTTTAGACAAAGGTCTGCATACTCAAAGCTATGGTTTTTCCAGTAGTCATGAACTACAAGTCATGTGAGAGTTGGACTATAAAGAAGACTGAACACCAAAGAACTGATGCTTTCGATCTGTGGTGCTGGAGAAGACCCTTGAGAGCCCCTTGGACAGCCAGGAGATCAAACCAGTCAAACATAAAGGAAATCAACCCTGAATATTCATTGGAAGGACTGGTGCTGAAGCTGAAACTCCAGTACTTTGGCCACGTGATGCAAAGAGCCAACTCACTGGAAAAGACCCTGATGAGTGAAAGAACGAGAGCAAGAGGAGAAGAGGGTGACAAAAGATGAGATGGTTGGATGGCATCATCAACTCAGTGAACATGAGTTTGAGCAAACTCCGGAAGATAGTGAAGGAAGGGAAGCCTGGCATGCTGCAGTTCATGGGGTCACAAAGAGTTGGACATGACTTAGTGACTGAACAACAGCAACAAGGTAACATTGATAGGTTCCAGGAACTGGGACATGGGCATATTTCAGGAAGCCATTATTCCGCCTACTACTGCTATTTTTCAGGAAGACATGTTGAAATAATAGACATTAATTCATTCGATAATCATTTATTAAGCAGCTTATACTGTGTCCAGAAGATAATCACACCCAACAACTTGATTCAGAACTCATCCTCATAATTCTTAGGTGATGGGTATATAGAGAGTGAAAATCAAAGAACTGAAGAAAACATTTTGAGGAAATCTACACATTTATGGAACAGACAGGAAAGGGAGAACCAATGTGAATTTGTCCAGGTTAAGACATGCAGCACCATTTATAGAGATTTATTTGTATTATATGAGTGATTATAGGTGATCATATATATATAGGCTTTCCCAGTGGCTCAGTGGTAAAGAATCTATCTGACTACCATGCAGGAGACACAGAAGACATGGCTTCAATCCCTGTGGCAGGAAGATCCCCTGAGGAGGTCCTGGCAACCCACTATAGTATTTTTGCCTGAAGAATCCCATGGACAGAGGAGCCTGATAAGCTGTGGTCCTATGTGATAGGATCGCAAAGAGTCGGACACAACTGAAGCAACTTAGCACACACACATAAATGTGGAATGTGATTTCAAAATATGCTGTCTATTGGCGGTATTATGGAGGAATCCAAGTAGATTTTTCTTGAGCAACAGCATCTCTGGAAAGTCTGTTCTCTAGGCTATGATCACCACTGGTGATTGTGGTTCTGGCCTGTTCTTTCCCCCTCCCTTTCTCAGTCAAGTGCAGCCATTAAGCACTTCGCGTCCAATCACTACAGCCTGAGTTCTTGGCTGCCCCAGTAATGGAGGCAGCAAGAATTTAATCCATGGCAGCCTCAGGTGCAGAAAGATGATACTAAATATTTCATCCCTGGGATGATGGGAACTGGAAGCCCCTGGAGAGGATCTGGCTGAATCTTTTAAGTGAGCCCTTCCAGGAATCCACTGGGTAGCCATGCTATTGGCAATAATGACTGCCACTCGGGCCTTAACTTCCCAGTGGGAGGGGAAGCAGCATTAATGTGCACCAGTGCTAAAAGGCCAGCTCCAACTCTGGTTCGAAGAAATTAATTTTTTAAAACATTTCTGCTTTCAGAGGTTTCTTGTCACCTCTTTGGAGCCAAAAGACATTTGTCACCCATTTTTTCCCCCTTTTTTGTTTTCTGTAAAGAGCCAAACGAAAGGAGAATAAAAAGATCTAACAAAGAGAAATCATTTAAGGTACATTTCTTCTCTTCAGGAAATTATCTGCTTTGGCTTACATCTTTAATGCCTCTCAGTCTTTAATAGCTAGCATAAGAAAGACAGTAAGTGTGAGAATGGAAGAGAGAAAAACATGCATTATCTTGGTGGGAAATTGCATAGATTTTGTTGGTAAGTAAATACCATTTGTTAAGCACTGAAGTATTAAAATGAAAAAATAGACTGTTTTTCCTTAAAAAATTAAGTGTTTGGAAAAACTGGATTAGATTTTTTTCATTACTCTTCACAAAATTGAAAACAGATGGTGTGACTGTAGACTTAAAAAAAGAGAGAAAGTGGAAAAGTTCAGCTGCAGTGAAACAGGGAAATAAGATGACCTGAAATATGACCCCTTTGACCTTAAAACCTGAATTCAGATCTGGTTTGTGACCTTGATTGGAGCTGCAGTCCCTGAAGGAGCGAGGTGTGAATTGGAAGTCAAAGGAGCAGGGGACTGGGCTCCCACAGGCACTTGGATGTGCCCAGTTCACCTCTCCTCCCAACTCTACCCTCCTTCCCGAGAAAGCTCCTGCAAGAAGCTCTACTCCCCCGTCCAGTGAATTCTGCCTCCTCTGAACTTTGCTGCTAATGGGGCCACACCCTGTGTCACGGATCCTACCTGCTCAGTGCTCTGTGGTGACCTAAATGGGAAGGAAATACAAAAGAGAGGGCTTATATGTATACATATAGCCGATTCACTTTGTTGTAGAGTAGAAACTAACACATTGCAAAACTATACTCCAATAAAAGCTAATTTAAATAAGTAAATAAGGTAAAATAAAAGAAAGGATGAAAAAGATATTGAGAGTTCCTTAAGGGACAATTGGGTGGCAACCATTAGGAGCATGCGTGATCCCTTTCCCTGCACCCAAACTATTACCTGCTTCCTAGATTAGCCTGAGGTTGGCTTGATATGTAGGTGGAGCAAATATTTAGGCATATGTATATCCTCTGTGTTTCCACGGAGGGGTAACTGCCAAAGGAAATGTGAAAGATGACTTCAAGTGGTAGCACATAGATATTCTATAAAAAGAAAACATTACAAATAGTAAGCATTACTATAGCCTACATAGAAAGCATTTTATATTTAGTATCAATGAAACTGCTTGGTATCCTAAAAATATGCACATTAAGAAACTCAAAATATCATGACTATGAAATATAATAAATGTATATTAGCTTTGTATTAACAAAAGCTCACATGAAAATTTAGATATGGAAAAAAAATCATGAAGACAATTGATGTACCAAAGCTAAAGTGTTAGAAAACACTGTCCTATGCCATTTAGTACTTTTTAATTGTCTAGAAATTATTTGTCAGTTGCTGCTGCTGCTGCTAAGTCACTTCAGTCGTGTCCAACTCTGTGCAACCCCAGAGATGGCAGCCCACCAGGCTCCCCCACCCCTGGGATTCTCCA